>CM059449.1:16013605-16121105 GCA_030390025.1 Squalus acanthias
GGCAAGAGATTTTCTGAGGCTGAGTGGATAGAATTCGATTCAGTCAGTGATAAGGCCAGGATAGGATCAGACCTGGAGAGGGAACCTTCAGGGACTGTAGCTGGAGACCAGTACAATCAGCAGCAGATTCTCATCATAGAGGGACACGTGCTGAAGGAAGTCAATGATAGGGGAATGCTGGATGGATTGAAGTTATTGAAAGAAGCAAGAAAGGTCAGAAACCCTGTGAAGCTACTCGAGATTATAATTAGTGAGCAGATACCAGGCACTGCCCAGTTTTAAAATAATTCTCAGGATGTGTGCATTGCTGAGTCTGGGTAATTTAATAAAGTGCTTCGATTTTTGAAATGATGCGGAGATGCCGGTGTTGGACTGGGGTGGACAAAAATGAGAAGTCGCACAACACCAGGTTATAGTCCAACAGATTTATTTAAAGTTACAAGCTTTCGGAGCTGTTGCCCCTTCGTCAGGTAAAGGTACCTTGTAACTTTAAATAAATCTGTTGGACTATAACCTGGTGTTGTGCGACTTCTCATTTTTGAAATGCTGAGAGTTAAGAGTGAACCACATTGGTGTGGGATTGGAGCCACCTACAGGCCAGACTGAGTAAGGACAGCAATTAGATTTTTACCACAATCTGACAACTTCATGGCCACTTTTACTGGTACCAGCTTTTTAAACTGAATTCAAATTCTCAAACTGCCAGAGTGAGATATGAGCTCAATTTCCCTGGAGTATTAGTCCAGTAACATAACCACTAGGCTACTGTAGGTTGAAGGTCATAAGATGGTAGAAGGAAAGGCCGATAGAAAACCAGAGACAGCCAAACAAAGATGCAGTTTGCAGGTCACAGTGAGATTGTAGTCGTAGGTGATTGTTCACTAAGAAGGTGGCTGGCCATTCGTGTCTTCAGGACAATACCTGCAGGATGTGAGCTGCCAACCTGGAACGAGAGCAGTGCATAGAATTACATCGAATTTACAGCACAGAAACAGGCCGCACGTCTTAACTGCTCCACACGGGCCTCCTCTCACCCTATCGCCGCAACCACTCTCTGTGGTAGAGAGTTCCACACCCCAACACCTCTCTGCGTAAAGAATTCGCTCCTGAACCCTCCCCATTGGATTTACTAGTGACCATCTTACATATATGACCTCCAGCCTTGAGCTCTCCCAAGTGGAAACATCCGCATATTGTAATTATCTTGTAATTTGTGCTTTGGCGCTCTTCAAATCAAGAGACACAGTGACCAGTAATATTTTACATCAGTAGATTTGGATCGTTCAACAGTCTGGGTAATTTAATAAAGTGCTTCGATTTTTGAAATGCTTCACCCTTAACACAGGCTTGCGATTGTATTGTTGTTGCCGAAGAAAGTGAGAGTTTCACGTTATTCTAAAAACCAGTTTCCAGATCAGTACAAATTGATCGGCCCTTTCAATGCACGGCACACTCTGTAGTGCTGTAAAGATCCTGGTGTAGGTTGTTCACAGGGAGTAACAGGATATATTGTACACTGAGGGAGTGGGATCACAAGACGTGGCAGCGCTGGGCGAAGGATTTGCGGTTTGACAGTGCTGGGTTTAGAGAGCCATTCATGGGGAATACAGTATAGGCCCAGGAGTCCAGCAGCTGAAAACAATGTTGGTGCAACAGGTGAGGACAAAGGGCAAAAACTGCCACGGCCACAACAGGGGCATCAATTGTAGATGTGGTCACACCAGATAACCAGAGAACGGCACATCAGGGCACATAGTCATGGCTGCAAAAGGAGCACCAATACTAGCAGAAGCCACACCAGAGGGGAAACCGAGCTACAACTGCACCAAGAGTAGAGATGAGTAAAGCAAAACTCAAACCCAGGCCCCTGAGAGAGGTTACGTGGAGAAAACTTACTGGATCTACATCCAACAGGAGTTGGGCCAATTTATGGGTAAATTTAACTATTGTTTGCTAACTATATCTTCGTGAATTTCAGGTGCGCCACGTCACGCATTTGGCTTGTACAGAGAAACTGCACCTCCCCCTCTCCATCAACAACAGAAAATACTTCAACGTAGAATGATGGAACTGATAATAAAAACAGAAAATGCTAGAAATAAATAGCAAGTCAGTCAATATCTGTAAGGAGCAAAGGCAGGTTATAATGTTTTGGATAAGTCCCCTTCACCAGTCAGTGCAAGGTTTCAGAGCTCACAGCTAAATCTATCTTGCTTACAACCATAGGGTCGTGTGGGCTTGATGCCTACATATATAAAACTGTAGCAGGGAAAAGTAGTATTGGTAAAGAAGCTGTCCTGTGCTTCAATGGCCAATATGGCAATCAGCTGATTGTTTAGGGCAAAGCTACTTGACAATCAGGCTGCTTCAGTCTCTCTTTTGTTCTGTGCCTGATTCAGAAAAAACATTTGATTATTTTTAATCCTGTTGGAGAAGTGAGTTGAATCATTCTGGGTTCTATTGACATTTGTATATCAACCAAGCTTCGCACTTGCTGTTCAATTCAGGAGAAATGTGGAACCTGTTACCACAATGAGTAGTTGAGGCAAATAGCACAGATGCATTTAAGGGGAAGCTAGATAAGCACATGAGGGAGGAAGGAATAGACGGTTATGCTGATGGAGGTAACACTTTGAGATATGACCGACTCACTAGATTAACGTTGTATTATAAAGCAGTGGAACTGCTGTGGCATTTACTCATGGGTGTAATGGTGTCTACGGCATGGTTGTTTATTAGTAAGAAGAGCAATGTTTTCAACAGCATGGGTTCAACAAGAGTAAGTACAGTAATAGTCGAGTTAATTTCTGGCCAGTACTTCAAATCAGCTTAAAAAAAAAAATCCTCACAAATTCTCTATTAACTTCATATCTCGGATCAAACATTCATAATGCAAAGGAAATGGAATCAGGTGGTTCCTGTAGCGGGCGGCCGATCCCTAATGCCAGCTTTATGCCAGACAGCAAGCTGAAAATCTATCTCAGAAACTGCTGAATGTGAAGAAAAAGAGGCCCCATAAAAGTCTGAGAGCTGTACATAGAAACAGGAATAGGTCACTAGGGTCCGGTAGCATAGTGGTTATGTCCCTGTACAAGTAATCCAGAGGCCTGGACCAATGATCCAGAAACATGAGTTCATATCCCACCATGACAGCTGGGGAATTTAAATTCAGTTAATTGAATAAATCTGGAATAAAAAGCTAGTGTCAGTAATGGTGATTATAGAACTACCAGATTGTTGTAAACCCATGTGGTTCACTAATGTTCTGTAGTCTTTACCTGGTCTGGCCTATATGTGACTCCAGATCCACAGCAATGTGGTTGATTCTTAACTGCCCTCTGAAATGGCCTAGTGAGCCTCTCAGTTGTTTAAGGCAGCTCCCCACCTCCTCTCTAGAGCAATTAGGGATGGGCAATAAATGCTGGCCTTGCCAGCGACGCCCACATCCCACAAAACGAATAAATAAAAAAAAATTCAGCCCATTGAGCCTGTTTTGCCATTCAGTTAGATCATGGCTGACCTGTATCTTAACTCCATCTAGCTGCCTTGGTTCTGTAACCCTTAATATCCTTGCTAACAAAAATCCATCAGTCTCAGTTTTGAAATTTTCAATTGACCCCCAGCCTTACAGCTTTTTGGGGGAGAGAGTTCCAGATTTCCACTACCCTTTGTGTGAAGAAGTGCTTCCTGACATCACCCCTGAACGGCCTGGCTTTCATTTTAAGGTTCTGCCCCCTTGTGGACTCTCCCACCAGAGGAAATAGTTTCTCTCTATCTCCCCTCTCAACTCCTTTAATCATCTTAAACACCTCAGTTAGATCACTCCTTAATCTTCTATATTCGAGGGAATGAATGCTCTGAGAATTTTCATTGATTAAACTAAATGGTATTTAATTTTCAGCTGTTTATGGCACAAAAGTGTACAAATTAACTGATCTTTGTTCAGGAGGAACTGCGAACCTTACTGAAGCCGGTCCAGGACAAGAAGAAGGAATGTGACGCTGTAAAAAGTGATTATGTGGAAACATTAACCCACATTCAGGTACATTTGATGTCACTTTGTTGTATATTTTCCAATCACGATTTGTTTTTCTTTGAACCGTTGAATGTCCATTACCAAAGTAAAATCTCAATTTAGCAAATCATTGAATTAGCACAGACACTTCCCTTGTGCTGGTGAAACCGGAGTTAAAGAAAATACAGCAGCTCGATCCTCAGTTAGAGCTCCCTCTTCTGAATAAATTATCATCTGGTCCCCATTAACTGGATTTCACTGCAGCAGAGAATGTTTTTCTCTAAAAGATTCTTGTATGAAGAGAACTGCACAGGCTGCACAACCTTTTTAAAATGCTCATTTGTTTTCTCAATCTCACTATTCTTTTCCAAAGGACCAAGGCGTAAAGACAGAGAAACAGATTAAAGCAGAATTTGAAAAACTTCACCAGTTTCTCCGTGAGGAAGAGAGGATTGAGTTGGAAGATCTGAAACTGGAGAAAGAGAAAAACAGTCAGGAGATGAAGGGGAGGATTGAGAAGATAACGGAGGAAATCTCATCGCTTTCAGTCACTGTTCAGGATATTGAACAAGTGCTGAGTGAACAGGACAGCATCAAGTTTTTAACGGTAGCTGTTTATTTATTTGTTTTTTGTTTCCTTCGTCCCTCTTTGACACAATCTTCAAGATCGTGCAGGGTGTGCCATCAAAACCTAGAATATTACATTGAATTACAGAGTATTTACAGCACAGAAACAGGCCTTTCGGCCCAACAGGTCCATGCTGGTGTTTGTGCTCCACACGAGCCTCCTCCCACCCTTCGTAGCCTAAGCCCATCAACATATTCTATTCCTTTCTCCCTCGTGTTTATCTAGCTTCCCCTTAAATGCATTTTTACTATTCACCTCAACCACTCCATGTGGTAGCGCGTTCCACGTTCTCACCACTCTCTGGGTAAAGAAGTTTTATTACGTTAAAGGCACTATATAAATGTAAGTTTTGTTGAATTCACTATTGGATTTATTAGTGACTTTCTTGTATTTATGGCCCCTAGTTCTGGTCTCCCCTGCAAGTGGAAACATCTTCTCTACGTCTATCAAACCCTTTCATAATCTTAAAGACCTCCATCAGGTCACCCCTCAGTCTTCTCTTTTCTAGAGAAAAGAGCCCCAGCCTGTTCACTCTTTCCTGATTGGTACAACCTCTCAGTTCTGGTATCATTCTAGTAAATCTTTTGTGCACCTTCTCCAGTGCCTCTATCTTTTTTTATAATATGGAGACCAGAACTGTTCCCAGTTCTCCAAGTGTGGTCCAACCAAGGTTCGATACAAGTTTAAGATAACTTCTCTGCTTCGCAATTCTCTAGAAATGAACCCCAGTGCTTTGTTTGTTTTTATGGCCTTATTAACCTGTGTCACTACTTCTAGTGATTTGTGTATCTGGTATCCCCAGATCCCTCTGTTCCTCTACCCCATTTAGACTTATTCTCCAAGGAGTATGTGGCCTCCTTTTCTTCCTGCCAAAATGTACCACCTCACACTTGCCTATATTGAAGTTCATTTGCCAATTACACGCCCATTCTGCAAGTTTATTAATGTCTTTCTGTATTTTATCGCAGTCCTCCTCGGTATTAACTATATCCCCAATTAGGTGTCATCCGCAAATTTTGAAATTGTACTTCCAATTCCCGAGTCCAAATGGTTTCTGTAAATGGTGAACAACAGTGGTCCCAGCACCGATCCTTGTGGAACACAACTTTACACCTTTTGTCAATCTGAGTAACTATTTTTAACCCCTACTCTGTGTTTTCTGTTCTGTAGCCAGCTTGCTATCCATTCTGCTACTTGTCCCCTGACTCCACATCTTCTGACCTTAGTCACGAGTCTACTATGCGGTACCTTATCGAAGGCCTTTTGGAAATCCAAATATGTTACGTCTACTGAATTCCCCTTGTCTACCCTTTCTGTTACTTCAGAGAATTCAATAAGGTTGGTCAAGCATGACCTTCCCTTTTGAAATCAGTGCTGACTATTCTTCATTATATTTTCAGATTCTAGATGTTTTTCTATTACATCTTTGAGTAAGGATTCCATTATCTTTCCTACTACTGACGTTCAGCTAATTGGTCTATAGTTCGCTGGACTTGTTCTATCTCACTCACTAATATAAAACTCACTCACTAACCAAAATAAGACCAATCACCTGTGACATTTGGTTTTCTGTCTCACACCCAAGAGCACTAACGGCTGTCTTTAACATGGAAGTTCCTAAATCTGGAGCTTGTTTGCTGTGAAATATTATTATAAGGGGATAGTTTCATCAAATCAAACATTGAGGAATATAAACTTCATACAGAGTAAGAAACCCCTCAGAACGGTCAGACCATTCTCCCCCGAGAGTGCATTTACACTGCAGCTGCTAGTCAGAGAGCGGTAACGACAGTCCGGGATCAGCCAGGCAGGACCGTGTTCACATTGCTTGGCTCCTGCCTGGCTGGAACTGTAATGACTCTGTCCAGGAGAGAGCTCTGCACAGGGTCAGATACACAGATAGGCAGAGCTTTCTCCCAATAGTTCAATAGTTATATTCACACGCATTAAGCAAGTGTACTTTAACCTCTTTGTGCATCTGATGGTAAAATGGTAAGACGAGAAGCAGAGTGTGCCAGTGTTTTGTAATTGTTGTGCGTGCTTTAATTCTGTGATTACTGATTGGTGAAAGATGTTTGTTCAGTAAATATACACGTGAAGTACCTATATTGTGTGAGTGTGTGAGGTGTTTTCTACTGAATTAGTTCACGTGGTTAAAACGGTGTCTCTCTGGTCACACCTGTGGCTAGTCAGCCATTTCTATTGGACAACACTGGTATAGATTCACAGATACATTCATCTCCTTTGGGCAAAGGACACATGCAGGTTACAACTTGAATAGATTAAAGTGACTCTCTTTAAATAATATTTTAATTCTCAGAATTTGAGACTTCAGGATTTTACAATTGGATTGTAGCTCTGTGAGTTGTGTTGTGCAGTCAGATCGAGTCAGTTGTAATGTTGTGGAGTAACTCACAGTACAGTGAGGACAGGAAGAGGCAGTCCAATAACTTTCCATATTTAGAATGTACTTTTCTGTGGAATCCAGTCTGTTACTTTCTTTTTGTGATAAAATGTTCTCTAAACACAAATAGTAATAATTGTTCTTGTTCCGCAGAAATTTCCGGAAACTGAGAAAAGGTATAATTTACACCCTTGATTTGAGTCGATATTTTAATTTCTAACATCTCTCGCCCACCCTGGAATGATCCAACACTGACCTTTATCTCCTGTTCCAGAGCGAAGCGAACTCTCCCAGAGCCGCAGAAGGTTTACCCTTTAATAAATGTGGGGAAGTACATTGGGTCACTGCAGTACAGAGTGTGGAGAAAGATGCTGACGGTGATTAATACAGGTGGGTGTGAGCTTCCTGACACCAGCTATTAAACAGCTCTCTCTATTAGTAGAAGAGACCTGTCTTTTTATAATAAATATATAATTGTATTTGTAACTGACTACATTTCACTTGTCGGTTTTCTGTTACAATACATAATTGTCAGATCAGCTTCCATTTGACATTTTTGCTGAATAATTAGCAGAAATTCCAGTGGGAGTGTTTTCAGGGCAGATGTGGGCTGTGCTGAACTTCTGTCTGCCCCATGGATGTGTCCCTGTCCCAAATCCTGGAGTCTTGGCTATTTCCATATTGTGAGTCAGTGCCAATTCTATTTCCCACTTGAATAGGGAGCCAACTTTAGGTGAGAGTGGACTGGTCAGAAATGTAAGGGACATGAGGAGCTACATTTGAAAACTGAAAACTGCTGCTGCTGGAGGCCGGTTTTCTGAAAGCTCACGATCAATCAGCGATAAACGGGTCATTTTCCGGTTGACAGACTGTAACTAGTGGGGTGCTGCAAGGATCAGTGCTTGGGCCTCAGCTATTTACAATCTATATTAATGACTTAGATGAAGGGACCGAGTGTAATGTATCCAAGTTTGCTGACGATACAAAGCTCGGTGGGAAAGTAAGCTGTGTGGAGGACACAAAGAGCCTGCAAAGGGATATAGACAGGTTAAGTGAGTGGACAATAAGGTGGCAGATGGAGTCTGATGTGGGGAAATGTGAAATTATTCACTTTGGTAGGAAGAATAGAAAAACAGAATATTTTTTAAATGGTGAGAAACTATTAAATGTTGGTGTTCAGAGGGATTTGGGTGTCCTCGTACAGGAAACACAGAAAGTTAGCATGAAGGTACAGCAAGCAATTAGGAAGGCAAATGGCATGTTGGCCTTTATTGCAAGGGGATTGGAGTACAAGAGTAAGGAAATCTTACTACAATTGTACAGGGCTTTGGTGAGACCACACCTGGAGTACTGTGCACAGTTCTGGTCTCCTTTATCTGAGAAAGGACATACATGCCTTAGAGGCGGTGCAACGAAGGTTCACTAGATTGATCCCTGGGATGAGAGGGTTGTCGTATGAGGAGAGATTGAGTAGATTGGGACGATACTCTCCGGAGTATAGAAGAATGAGAGGTGATCTTATTGAAACATATAGGATTCTGAGGGGGGTTGACAGGGTAGATGCTGAGAGGTTGTTTCCCCTGGCTGGAGAGTCTAGAACTAGGGGGCATAGTCTCAGGATAAGTAGTCAGCCACTTAAGACCATTTCTTCACTCAGAGGGTTGTGAATCTTTGGAATTCTCTACCTGAAAGGGCTGTGGATGCTGAGTCATTGAGTATATTCAAGGCTGAGATAGAATGATTTTTGGACTCTAGGGGAATCAAGTGATATGGGGATTGGGTGGGAAAGTGGAGTTAAGGTCGAAGATCAGCCATGATCTTATTGAATGGCGGAGCAGGCTCGAAGGGCTGTATGGCCGACTCCTGCTCCTATTTCTTATGTTCTTATTACATTCAGAAATTTCGCCTTTTAAATGTTAAATACCCCCCATGTCTTCAGCAACACTGGACACCAGGGACAGGGGAAACGGAGTCAGTAAATTATTTAAGAGGAAATTAGATAATTGCTTGAAAAAAAGCACATTAAAGTGTAGGGGGAGTGAGTGGGACAGTGCAATTTGTTTGTCTGGATTGGCCTGTGATTTAATAATGGTCAATTACCATAGGTCATAGATTTAACATCATTGACAAAAAATCTCGATCGGTGATGAGAAATTTATGATTCACCTCCCATTGTGCGGCGATAATCTGAGTTAAACAGGCAATAAGTGCGACTGCCTCAACTCTGCCGGTTTAAAATTACACCACAATTGTCCTCAACACAAAGCGGCCTTTCCTGAATGTCCACCCAGAGCCTGCTCCACCACAATGTGGGTGGTCAACCCTTCCACTCTATTTTCCCCAACTTAAGCCCCAAACTCAACCCTAATTAATCCCACCACCATTATATTGGGGCGGGGGATACTCGCTCACCAGGGCTGATGACCAAGAAGGCCGTTCACTTCATTTTCTTCCCAATGGAAGCAGAAAAACAAGGAGGACGAGCTGTCCAGTGCTACAGACTGGCAGGGTTCCCACACCTGCAAGGAGCAATTGACTGAATACATATCAAAGCCCCGTATGAAAACCTGCTCAGTATCATGAACAAGTAATGCTTTAATTTGATTCATGTGGAGCTTGTGTGTGATGTCCCATATCTAATATTGAACATTAAGCCCACTATCTGGGAAGCTGTCTTGATGCTTTCTTCATGTGTTAATCTACCACACCAGCTCCTGTGACTCAAACAAGTATCAAAATGGTTGTTGGTGATCAGGGTTATCCCCAGCAGTCATGGCTTACAACTGCAGTAAGGTTTCTACAGACAGAGGGGACAACAGACATAATGAGGCCCATGTCAGTGCAAGAAGTGCGATAGAGAAGACTATCGGGATTTTGAAGCCCGGTTTCTCGATGCCTGGATTAATCTTGTCGAGCCCTGCAATACAGTCTGTCGAGAGTCTCCAGAATCACTGCAGCTTGCTACGTACTGACATTGTTGCAAAGGAATGGGATTTTGATGAAGACGGGGGAAGAATATCCATTCACACAGCATGAGGAGGGTGCACAGGAAGGGGAGAATGTGGTACAAAACCAGTAGCCAGAGACAGGAGGACACCAATTATAGCGCAGTGCCTTCAATGAATAAAAGCTGACACACTTCCATCGATGTATCAAAGAATCAGGGCGTCCTTCCTGCTACTCCTTCAGACATCTTGCCACTTGTGTTTCCTGCTGTTTAAGAAGTCACCTGTCCTTTAATTAACAGGCTGCAACAGCGCTCTATTCCCTCCCTGCTAACTCAGTCTCTCAATGAGGAGCACTATCACTGCTCCTAACTCGCCCTGTTTGAATAATTAGGGCCCCAGGACATCAGTGGGTTAGTGGCAGAGACACGTGGGCTAAACCAGCAACTGGCGAGAATCCAGCCCCTCACATCGAAATAAAAGACACAGGCACGGACATGGCCTGATTCTGTCATTGAGCATTCTGGGATTCCTTGACTTCTCTATCAATTTTCTCCATGACTCTTTTCCCAATAAGCAAATCTCTGTGTAGCTTTTCCTTCAAAAAGCTACATCTCTCCCTTCTCAGGGTCTCCTGGTGTACCCCCAACATCTCTAGTGTTGTGCTGTCGATTGAAATTCATGTCCAGCTGAGAGAGCAGACGGGACCTCGGTTTAATGTCTTGTCCGACACTGCAGCACTCCCTCAGTACTGCACTGGAATGTCAGCCTGGATTTTGTGCTCAAGTCTCTGGAGTTGGGACTTGAACCCATGACCTTCTGACTCAGAGGTCAGAGTGCTACCACTGAGCCACGGCTGATACCTGGTCTGAGTCCTAGAAGTCTCTGAGCTCTGCACAGAACACAGAGTCTGCTTATGGAAACTGCAATTTGATGTTCACACCAATAAAGAGGGTAATGGAAAGCCCAAACTATAACTAGCACAAGAACATTCACAAAAAGAATGGTTTAAAAATAAACATGATTACTGCAGTTACCTGTAAGGATGATGAAACATTCCTCTCAATGTCAGTAAATAATGGGACAAATAAAAGTAAAAGAAAAAAAAACTGAGTGTTGGAATTCTGAAATATATGTATTGATAGAATGTTATGCTTTTATCAGTCTGCATTCAAAAAACAGACTCGTGTTTTAGTTACATCCTACTTCGGAACTGAAGACTGGAAGAGAAGCAAAACTCTTTGCAGGGCGGAATAAAGAGACAAACAAACCACAGATAGTTTAATCAGAGAGAAAGTTCCTGCATTCAATGAACTGAAAACTGCTCCGTAGTAAAGGGAGAACCTGTTAGATTGTACAAGATCCTGTCAGTGAGGCAATCAAAGGACATTAAGAGAAGCAAAGAGTGTGAGCCAGCTAAGATAGGGAGAATGCATGGGAAACATTTTTATAAGGAAAAGAGGCAAGATTTGGTAGAAATTGGAAAGAAATTAATAAAGTACTGCAGTGAGAGGTGACATGAAATGTGGGTGAGGTCTGTGTTTGCAGCATATTCTGTTTACATTTCAGACTTCATAAGAACATAACAAACAGGAGCTGGAATAGGCCATTTGGCCCTTCGAACCTGCTCCACCATTCAACTAGATCATGGCTGATCTTCTACCTCAACTCCACCTTCCCGCACTATCCCCATCTCCCTTAATTTCCTTAGTTCCCAAAAATTTATCGACCTCTCTCTTGAATATACTCAACGACTGAGCATCCACAGCTCTCTGGGGTAGAGAATTCCAAAGATTCACAACCCTTTGAGTGAAGAAATTTCTCCTCATCTCAGTCCTAAATGGCCGACCCCTTATTCTCAGACTGTGACCCCGTGTTCTAGATTCCCCAGCCAGGGGAAACATTTTCTCAGCATTAACCCTGTCAAGCCCCTTAAGAATTTTACATGTTTCAATTAGATCACCTCTCATTCTTCTAAACTCTAGGGAATATAGGCCTAGTCTACTCAGTCTCTCCTTATAGGGCAATTCCCTCATCCCAGGAACCAGTCTGGTGAACCTTCGTTGCACTCCCTCTAAGGCAAGTATGTCTTTCCTTAGGTAAGGAGACCAGAACTGTACACAGTACTCCAGGTGTGTCCTCACCAATGCCCTGTATAATTGTAGTAAGACTTCTTTACTCTTATACTCCAATCCCTTTGTAACAAAAGCTAACATACCATTTGTTTTCCTAATTACTTGCTGTACCTGCATGTTAACTTTCTGTGATTCATGTACAAGGACACCTAGGTCCCTCTGAATGCAAACATTTCCCAGTCTCTCACCATTCAAAAATATTCTACTTTTTTGTTTTTCCTACCAAAGTGGATAACTTCACACTTCCCCACATTGTATTCCATTTGCCATGTTCTTGCCCACTCAGTCAACCTGTCTATATCTCTCTGCAGCCTCTTTGCGTCCTCCTCACAGCTTACTTTACAACCTAACTTTGTATCATCAGCAAACTTGGATACGTTACACTCAGTCCCTTCATCTAAGTCATTAATATAGACTGTAAATAGCTGAGGCCCAAGCACTGATCCTTGCGGTCAAACACGATTTCCCTTTCATAAAACCATGTTGACTCTGCCTAATCATATTACGATTTTCTAAGTGCCCTGTTACCACGTCCCTAATAATAGATTCTAGCATTTTGCTGATGTCAGGCTAATTGGCCGATAGTTCCCTGTTTTTTCTCTTCCTCCTTTCTTAAATAGCGGGGTTATGTTTACTACCTTCCAATCCGTGGGGACTGTTCTAGAATCTAGGGATTTCTGGAAGATTAATACCAGTGCATCCACTATCTCTGCAGCTACCTCTTTTAAAATCCTAGGATGCAGGTCGTCGGGTCCAGGGGATTTGTTGCCACTTAGTCCCACTTCCTGCAGTTAGCAGGTCATTCAGCCCATTAATGTTCTCTCTGTGATTGGAGCATCTGCTATTTCTTCTCCCCCTTTTCTTTCTCCCCCTCTACTCAGGGATTTACTTATATTTCAGTTTTCAGTTCTGATGAAGGGTCTAAACCCAAGATGTTAACTTGTCTCTTCTTGTTTCAGATGCTTTTTGTCGTGCGGTATATTTCCAGCATTTTCTGTTTTTATAATAAATACGATAACTGTTGAAGTTAAATGTTGGTACCTGAGAATCATTTTGTGCACAGATCAATCTTTACAAAAGCGGAGTCTGTAAATGTAGAATTGTAATAATTTCATGGGATCCTATTCTAAGGATATCGACCCCATCAATCAGAGTGACTGGCACAGTTATACCACACCACACGCAGGATTACATTCTATGTGTTTAACCAGAATGATTTTAATTTTACCCAATCTATTTGTTCATCAGGTAGAAATGTATTCAATGACATCAAACTGATATTGACCAGTTCTGCATGTGTAACTGCTGGAAGCTGTTGATTACATTTTCTCGTTCAGTTCACTGACCTGGTCCTTTACTTCCTCTGTCTCGGTTTCTTTCAATCCTCCTGACTGTTTATCCCTTTTCCATTTGCCTATCTGATAACTACCTGTATATACTTTCTCTCCTGTTGTGTGAGGGGATAATTTGTTTGCCACACTTACTCAAGAATTTGGTGCGTATAATTAACTTGAAATGAGAATATTTGTAATTATTTTATTTATTCAGCAAACCTGGGCTGCTGGACAATTCCAGACACCGTCACTAGAGAGGATTACAGTGTGTTTAGATATAAAAGTGTTAATGTTCAGTGTGACCAAAACTGGATTGACCTTGTGTGAAAGTCTACACAAACATCCTTTAGTCAATAATGAATTTCTGTTCATGTTATACTTCACTTCAATGTCTTGTCGACCACATCTGAACCGTGATATTTTAAGGCTCAGATCCCTTCCTTGGCCCTTTTATTGTAGATCACAATACACTGTGATGGAGAAAAGCCCCCAGAAAATACTGGAAAGCCTCAGGAGGTCAGACAAAGTATTTTGCTTTTGCACTGTGATGGAGAATATATGGTGAGATAAGGAGCCTCTCTCCCTCTCTCTGCCTCTTTCTCCCTGTCTCTGTCTCTCTCTGTGTCTGTCCCTGTCTCTGTGTCTTTCTCTGTCTCTCTCTCCCTGTCTCTGTCTCTCTCTCTGCCTGTCCCTCCCACTGTCTCTCTCTATGTCTGTCTCTGTGTGCCTGTCTCTCTCTCTCTCTCTGCCTGTCCCTCTCTCTGTGCCTGCCCCTCTCTCTGTCTCTCTCCCTTTCACTCTCTTTCTCCCTCTCTCCCTGTCTCTCTCACTCTCCCCCGTCTCTCTTTCTCTGTCTGTGTCTCTGCCTGTCTCTCTGTGCCTGTCCCTCTCTCTGTCTCTCTCTGTGCCTGTCTCTCTCCCTGTCTGTCTCTGCCTGTCCCTCTCTCTCCCTGTCTCTCTCTCCCTGTCTCTCTCTCTCCCTGTCTCTCTCTCTCCCCCTGTCTCTCTCTCCCCCTGTCTCTCACTCTTCCCGTCTCTCTCTCTCTGTCTGTGTCTCTGCCTGTCTCTCTCTCTCCCTGTCTGTCTCTCTCTCTGTGCCTGTCTCTTTCTCTGTCCCTGTCTCTCTCTCTGCCTCTATCCTTGTCTCTCTCTCTCCCACTATCTCTCACTCTCCCCGTCTCTCTCTCTGTCTGTGTCTCTGCCTATCTCTCTCTCTCTGTCTCTCTCTCTCTCTGTGCCTGTCTCACTCTCTCTCTCTCTCTCTCTCTTTCTCTCTCTCACTGCAGGGTGTGTCCGCCCGGTAAAACCTTCCCCCGACAGTGTCTTCCCGTTTTCCCTGTGCGCTGCTGAATTAATTTCTAATTCTGGATCATTGCCAATTTTACCAATCACTAACCGGCTGTGAAAGTTGCAGTGATTGACTAACTTTCTATCTGTGTCCCTCTGTTGCCAGCTCCAGTCACCTTGGACCCGAATACAGCCCATGCTGAACTTCTCCTGTCTGAGTACCTGAGCAGCGTGAGAAACACCGGGAAACGGCAGCAGATCCCCGACAATCCGGAGAGATTTGATTCCTGTCCCTGTGTCCTGGGATTGGAGGGATTCACATCAGGGAAACATTCCTGGGAGCTGGAGGTGGGGAACAAGACTGCCTGGGATGTGGGTGTGGCCAAGGAGTCCATCAACAGGAAGCATTCCTTCACCGTGAATCCAGGTAACGGATTCTGGGCAGTGAGCCTGAGAGATGGGAATAAATACTGGGCTTGTGGTGAATCATTGAAAAGCTCAGCGCTGAGTGTGAACCTGAGAAAGATTCGAGTCTGCCTGGATTATGAGGGAGGGAAGGTGTCCTTTTATAACTCAGATAACAAGACCCATATCTACACTTTCACTGGTACATTCACTGAGAAACTCTATCCTTACTTCAATCCATATCTCACTGATGGGGGTAAAAACACAGACCCGCTGAAAATCTGTCCCCGGACAGTAACAATCCAGGAGGATGAGGGTTTTATCCCTTTATAAAAATAAAACAGCTTCTTATACGAGGCACAATATTCCCAGACTCGGCACCTCCGGCGAGACTGCGCAGGCAGCCTGAAGCTTATTGGAAACCCGCGGTGCACCGGCCCGATACTCCACCCATTGACTCACCCGGTGAGTGCCAGGTCCCGGCAGTGGAGCAGGAGTCTGGGAAAATCACACCAAATAATCACCGATAAATACCCGCAGGGTCTGGGAAAATCCCACCCAAATAATCACCGATAAATACCCGCAGGGTCTGGGAAAATCCCACCCAAATAATCACCGATAAACACCCGCAGGGTCTGGGAAAATCATACCCAAATAATCACCGATAAATACCCGCAGGGTCTGTGAAAATCACACCCAAATAATCAGCGATAAACACCCGCAGGGTCTGGGAAAATCCCACCCAAATAATCACCGATAAATACCCGCAGGGTCTGGGAAAATCACACCCAAATAATCACCGATAAATACCCGCAGGGGCTGGGAAAATCCCTCCCAAATAATCACCGATAAATACCCGCAGGGTCTGGGAAAATCACACCCAAATAATCACCGATAAATACCCGCAGGGGCTGGGAAAATCCCTCCCAAATAATCACCGATAAATACCCGCAGGGTCTGGGAAAATCCCACCCGATAACACCGATAAACACACGCAGGGTCTGGGAAAATCCCACCCAAATAATCACCGATAAATACCCGCAGGGTCTGGGAAAATCACACCCAAATAATCACCGATAAATACCCGCAGGGTCTGGGAAAAGCCCACCAGATAACACCGAAAAATAGCCGCAGAGTCTGGGAAAATCCCACCTGATAACATCAATAATCACTGATAAATACCCGCAGGGTCTGGGAAAATCCCAATCCCGATAAAACCAATAATCACCGATAAATACCGGCAGGGTCTGGGAAAATCCCTCCCGATAACACCAATAATCACCGATAAATACCCGCAGGGTCTGGGAAAATCCCTCCCGATAACACCAATAATCACCGATAAATACCCGCAGGGTCTGGGAAAATCCCACCCGATAACACCAATAATCACCGATAAATACCCGCAGGGACTGGGAAAATCCCTCCCGATAACACCAATAATCACTGATTAATACCCGCAGGGACTGGGAAAATCCCTCCTGATAACACCAATAATCACTGATAAATACCCGCAGGGACTGGGAAAATCCCTCCTGATAACACCAATAATCACCAATAAATACCCGCAGGGTCTGGGAAAATTCCACCAAATCACACCAATAATCACCGATAAATACCCGTAGGGTCTGGGAAAATCCCACCCGATAACGCCATTAATCATCGATAAATACCCGCAGAGTCTGGGAAAATCCCACCTGATAACACCAATAATCACCGATAAATACCCGCAGGGTCTGGGAAAATCACGCCCATTAATAAATAATTGTAATAAGCTGAATATCTGATCTTTGCCATCACCCAGTGCCTCAACGATTGAGAAAATAGTTTGATTTTAGGATCCCAGCTTCTGTTTATAATAGTAAATTGTATGAGTATCAGTAAACAATGAACTGAACCATACTGATAGAATAGGCTCACACACACTAACACATTGCTTTAAGAATAATGTCCTGTGGAAGATGTTGGAAACTGCTGAATTGATGGCTATCGGGTCTGTATAATTATTCCATTCCCTGTGGTCCTGAATGTATTTCTCTACATGTATTTAGTGCTCTGCTCTATATCTCTGGAGGTGATCTTTATGTGGAGTCCCTCAGCTTCACTGACTTGTGTTTGACATGCGATTGTAAGGTCACTGCAATATAGATCCGATACTTTGTAGAAATACTTGCGATGCAATCTGATCATGGGTTTACTTGTTGGTCATTTACAACATCTCACTATTGACAACATGTGTGTGATTCCTGTGATGAGTGTGTAATGTAAGAGTTTAGGATCTATAACAAAGTTCCTTACAATCATTCCCGTCTGACAGAGTGACCGCGCCAGTCTGATAGGTGATCAGACTCCAGTTAACATCGGATGAATGTAACAGACCGGGGATGGAAAGGGTTAATCGGGGATTCCTGCAGCTAAGCTGAAGTGAATTCATGAAGTTTGTTAGTGTAGTAATGAAGCAGAGGGGAGATGAGGAGATATTTGATGCAGCGAGTTGTTATGATCTGGAATGCACTGCCTGAAAGCAGGGTGGAAGCAGATTCAATAGTAACTTTCAAAAGGGAATTGGATCAATTCTTGAAGGGGAGGAATTTGCAGGGCTATGGGGAAAGAGCGGGGAGTGGGACTGATTGGATAGCTCTTTGAAAGAGGCTCGATGGGCCGAATGGCCTCCTTCTGTGCTGTAAGATTCTATGAATGTCAATGAGTAGTGTCAATTCTCAGCTTTAGTCTGCCACGTATGATAATATAATCCCCAAACCATGGTGTCTCAGAACATCTAATCAATGTTAGCATTGTGTGTCCAGAGGAATTACTTGCTGTTTATTGACTTGACACAGGAGGGACACAGGAATGTTAGTTGGTCAAGGTAAAGTCAGCATGGGAATGTAGAAAGGGTGCCAGGGACAGACAAACCAGTGCCTAAAGACACACAATTCAGAATCAAGCTTGGGGGCGACCAGGTTCCCAGTGAGGACGGGCTGAGCAGCTGCACGAAAGAATGGGTGAGATGAGAAGGTGCTGTTACCCATTGACAGGAGCTACAAGGACTTGGGTGCTCAGTCCTGCAGAAAGAGAAACATCTGTGTTGATACTTTCTGATAATCAAAGAGTGGGAAGGAACAGGGAACGCAGCTGCTGAGACACGCTGACAATCACAGGACAATGATAAGAGAGGGTATAAAAATAGAGAGCCTGAACTGAGGAGGAGAGCTACGGTGAATCCTCCACAGAAGAAGCCTTGGTTGGCGTAGTTCCCAAGACAGAGACAATCATTGTGATCACTGTGCCCTGTTAGGTGAGGCTGTCTTATGGCGGGAATGTTGTACGATGTCCTCTACCTGTTGTGACACGTTACTGGTATGTTTCAAGTCTCTCGCAAATAAAGCTTCAAATGATTTTAATCAATATATATGTAGTTTTGTCTGATTCAACAGGCCTGAACTCAAATTATATTTAGGGACACAGTACATCATTTGGCTGACAAGTGTTATCAGTTCCTGTTGCCTGGTTCCATTCTTATCTGTTGAGTCATAGCCAGAGAATCACTTGCAATGGAATCTCTACCTGGTGTCCCCCAAGGTCCTATTCTTGGCCTCCTCCTATTGCTCATCTACATGCTGCCCCTCGGCGACATCATCCGAAAACACAATGTCGGGTTCCACATGTACGCTGACGACTCCCAGCTCTACCTCACCACCACCTTCTTGACCCCTCCACTGTCTCTGATTTGTCACACTGCTTGTCTGACATCCAATACTGGATGAACAGAATTTCCTCCAACTAAATATTGAGAAGACCGAAGCCATTGTCTTCGCTCCCCACCACGAACTCCGTTCCCTAGCCACTGACTCCAGCCCTTTCCCCAGCAACTGTCTGAGGCTGAAACAGACCGTTCGCAAACCTGAGGTTGTATTTGACCCCGAAATGAGCTTCCGACCACACATCCGCTCCATCACCAAGACTGCGCACTGTAAGGGGGCCGGCGAGGTGAGGCTTTCGTTGCCTGTGCTATTGCTTGCTCTGGTCTCCGGCCAGAGTTTTGCAATAATCACCTGTGAGTGGTTCGACCCACTCGCCCTTATGGTTCTGACACCTGGACTTAGATGCAAGGAGCAGTAATGCAGAGAAAGACTCAAATAGACCTGGTTGAATAGCACGAAATGAATGTCTTTATTGTACGGTGTCCAAAATAATGAAATACATGTTATATGCGCAGATCAAAGAAATTACCAGTATACACACGTTTATAAAACTTGGTCTATACAAATGGGGAACACACGACACATCGTAAAAGGGGGAACACATTACACATTAACCCTAGGAACCACCCTCCCTTACAATACCTAAACTATGTCTGGATTTGTAGGATCGGAAGCATGCTCACTGCTCGGATTACTTTGGAATTTAAAATGAGGCTCTCAGCTTTTCGCTGCAGCGCCTGGCTGTCACGTGGCTGTAAGGGCTTCTGCGCTCGACTTGTTTACACTCGCTGCCGCGATGGATCCACTTGAGACAGCCCCGATGAATATTCGTCGCGGATGGCCCAGGCTATCCGCTCAAAGAACCAGAGGATAAGCCTGTCTTCCTGATGTCATGAAGTATACGGTAGGATTCAAAAGGTGGATTTGAACCTACTTCGTCGTTTATCTTCGGGCGCGGTCGGGGTTTTACTGACCGTGGCGTCTCCCACGTGGAATTTCTTCTCGTCACTCGGGCCTCGCTCGGCCGAGATTCCTGTCTTCTTCACTCACAGCGGCTGGTCGCTCGGGAACACACCGCTGCGTTGCCCTGATGGATCCGGACACCGTTTACCGACGATCGGGATGGTGTACCCTGCTGCCTGCCGTGTCGAGGTGTCTCATTCTGAGGTTCTGCTTCTGGCCAACACGGACCACGAACAATGAACTCGAACCCGAACTCCACCCAACACTCGAACAACTGACCAGCACAGCACCGCGGAAGGAACAAGAGACCGATGGACATTCGTCCTCTATAGTTATACTGTTTGGCCGGGCCTTATCTCCCGCTCAAATCAAGATGTTGTCCTTTGTTTAATTTTGGCGCCCAAAGTTCTCGGTATGGGGTAATTGTCTTCTTAACTAGTTTCGGGATCACCCGAAACTGGCCAACTATCCGTTAATGTCTTCTTCATTGTTGAGCTAGGCAGGATGTGTATAAATCGTCTCCTCAACTGGTTTCGGGATCCCCTGAAAACTGGCCCAATCACCCGTCAATGTCTCTCTCATTGTTGAGCTGGGAGGGTATTTGTGTATTGATGTGTCTGGATGGGCCCCCGATTGTCCAGTTCAATGATTCTCACTGTGCATATGAAACAATTCAAGCTCTTATATCATTGTTTTTGTCCAGAATGCAAATGGGTTGCATCCTGCCTTTCCAATCTGTACCGAGTATGGTCTCATAATGAATGTATATTCAGCACCATCTTGTCTGCCCACTGTGTTTCTGGAAATGTCTGCCACGATGCTCGGCGGCCATTTTACAGGTTTCTGTACCCTTTATTTTAAAAGCAGCTTTTCGTTAAATAAAAATGTTCAATTGAACCTGCTTCTCTCACATTATTAGAATCGCGATAATTGCAAAACTCTACAGTCCCTCCTGTTGATCCGAATAACTCGGCTTATTGCATCAATTAAATGCTAGTGAGCAAATTATCCTGATTCTCCACATCCAAACATTCCCGGTAATTAAACTATCTATGGCCCCCATGACACATGTAGTCCCCATTTCCTAGAAAAATCACACTGTGTACATCTTGCCTTTAACTTACACTGCGTATTCGCCTTCCAGGTGCAAAAGGCCGATGCCTCTTGCACTACCTGTACACGCATGTTTTATTACAAAAGAAGAACAACTAAACCGACTGTTTTAAAAATACAACTGTTCCAAAAACTTAGCCACAAATGCTTATAACTACAACAATCACCAAACACACACGGTAAAATGAAGGGGAGCTTTATCCTAGCAGCTTCCACGGGACTTTCCTCGTTCACGCGCACGTAACGTTCTCTCCACTTCCCTGTGTTCTCCTGCCTTGTGAGGCGTTTGCCCCTCTTACAGTGCACGAACAACAGGTACACTACAATTACAACTTGACATACTACCAAAATGTGGGAGGCTATCCTGATCCATGACGGGACCTCAATATTAGTGAACAGATCCCGCCACGGTGGGGTTACTATGTCCAATATCTCTGCCCCTATCTCTTCAGTCTTCTGTTCCAGGGTGTAAAAGTGTTTCTGGGATACCATGACGGCTTTTAAAATCTTGGTGAGGTGTTCAGGGAGAGGGGGAATGATGTACCCGAAATGCGCGATGAATCGCTGCAAGTCTGTGAAATTCTCTTTAACAGTGAGGTGAACCGTGGAGAGTTCAGGGATTGGGACAATTCGCTGTTATGCCACTTGAACTTCAGCCCTGGGTTTAAAACAGAAACTGCTGTCACTCACCGGACACCGACTGTGCTGTCCATGCTGGTAGTGTTGCGCTGCAGTGCTAACGCAATACGTTCCACCCCCTATGTATGCCACCTGTGGGGGCACATGATCTTGTGTCATTGCCTCCATGGTGCAATTCATGGGCTTCGCGCCAGCCGTTCTGAACCCGCATTGTGGTATTAAAAAGGCATTCAAGTACTGGGGACACAGTATGATGTGTGCTCCCCTGCTACGGCAACCCGAGAGGTCGGTGCCTGTCATCGTCTGCTCCCAGCGGATGACGTAAGGTGGGACCGCTGCGTAGCGAATGTGGGCTCCCCCTGAATGACTCCAATGTTCTCCACCCTGTACACCGGGGTGGGCTTTGCTGTGTTGCCCATCACCGGCATCCGTACCACTATACCCATGATAGTGTGATTTGACCGTCCGCAGTCCACTGGGACTGGGTATGCCTCTGAGGCTAGCCTGAGCTGGCACGGGCTTAATGCGTTCTGAAAAGGGTGGAGCGCCTGCAGGTGTTTGTTGCTTATCCAGGACGGGACCAAACCTTGTTTTAAATCCTCCAGATTACTGCGGCCCTCGCCCAGTAACCACGCCCCGTATAGTACGCACACCTCGTTCTGCGCAGCTTGATCGGACGCATTCCGATCTTCCCTGATCAGGGCATTTACCGGTCTCACATGCTTCTCCAGCTCTGCTATAATCTCTTTTAAGTGTAGTGTCATGGCCTGGTCCTCATGCAACTCAGACCCTACTACCTTATTCTCATTTGTCAGGATGCTCTTTAACTGCGTCTTTAAACCGTTGATCTGCGTCTGCAGCTCCACATTATCTAGAGCGTTGATCACAGATGTTCCAGTATTAAAAGCAGTGAACACATCGTTCACAGCACCCCTTCTTTGTCTCCCCACCTGATCCAAAACTTCGTGTGGTGTGGTGTATAAGCTTGTTTTGTCAACCTCTGCAAAATCAAACTCATAAAACTGCCTGAACATGTTTGTTAACAGGTCCTGGTACAATTTTTCTGTTTCTTTGGGGCACTGTAGAATTCGCAATATATCACGATTTTATAAATAAGGAGAAAACACATAGTTTCGTTCAAACAGCTTTATTTCAGCAGAATGCTGTCAGGTTTTCAAAGTGGACACAAGCAGCCTGTAAAATGGCCACCACGCCTCGTGGCAGAACATTCTAGACTTTTCGATAAGCAGACAAGATGGCGTTCCAATAAACATTTGTGCGAGATCGATCAAGACTCAGTACATTTAAGATAATACACGAGACATCATGGGTTTGCAGTATACACATAAATACTGAAATCGGTCTCCCAGGTGCGAATAAGGGCTATTGTACCAAGTGATCAAGAACCCATCCAAAGACATTAATATGCAAAATCCCCACGACTCTACGATGAGAGAGCCGTTAGCGGGTAGTTACAGAAAACATTTGGAAGCCCCAAAACCCCTCCAGGGAGAATACCGACCGATTACACAATGGGAGAAATATTAACAGGTACTCAGACAGTTACGAGTATCCCCGAAACCCATTAAAACGGAGATCACCCTATACAAGAAATTTGAGCGCCAAAACCCTAACAAAAGAAAAGACATTAAGGTTGGGCGGGAAAAGGAAGAGTTTTGCACTATAACTGCAAGCTCCAACCGTCCATCTTTCTCTTATCCTCGTGGCTGCTCTTGTGCTCTTATCCTTTCGACTCCTTGTTGCTTGCCTCGTGTCTCTGCCTCTTGCAGCTTGAAAGACTGTTGAACTTTACGATCCGCCAGGATCTGCCTCGTGGCTTGCCGCGAAGATCTGTGTGGAACCGGGCTGTGAAGCCTTGAAACGGGCACACCATCCCGAGAAGTCGGTAAACGGTGTTGGAACCGAAGGCCCGAGATGAGATGAGATGAGATGAGATGAGATGAGATGAGATGAGAAGAGAAGAAGACCATACGTATCGCCACGGTCAGTAAGCTCCGACCGCGCCTGTAGGTCGAATAGACACTTTCCTTGCCCAGGAAGACCTTCTTTGAGTTTTACAGAACTGGCATCGGAAGACTCTTCTTTGAGTTTTATCGAACCGGTGTGAGGGCACAGGAAGACTATTTTTCGAGTCGTGTCGGAACTCCGAGGACAACACAGATCTTCATGACAGCAGACGGTCCAGCCTGCTAGCCGGAGCAGAAACGAGTAAACAAGTGGGGTACAGAGACCCCTGATCAACACGTGGGTGATCAGGTGCTGCGGTGAAAAACATCCGATCAGAGTTTTCGGAATTCTCCGAGTTATCACGAGTGGTGAGCATGAGTCTCGATCCTACAAGTCTAGTTTAGAGCAGGTGTTGATAGGGGAGGGTTTAAGTTTTAAGGATAACTGTAATGTGTGCCCCCATTTACGATGTGTCGTTCGTTCCTCGTTTCCCTGAAATTAGTTACATAACTGCGTGTAAGATTGTACTGTCATTAATCTGTGCTTATGACATGTATTTCGTAATCTTGAATAATATGCAATAAAGATTTTCCATTTCGTACCATTCAACCGGGTCTACCTGAGTTTTCTCTCCATTACTGCTCTCGCATCTAAGTCCAGTGTCAGAACCGTAAAGGTGAGTGGGTCGAACCACTCACAGGTGTCTAGTGCTCCCAGACTGGCTGGAGACCAGAACAGGCAACAAGGCCTAACCCCGCACTAGCACCCAGGCTGAGCACAGAGCCACACAGGTCCAGAAACCCTTACAGAAAATGGCGACCGCGGCAGGACACTGGCAACGAGAGGGTAATGTGTTAGACTTTGGTGTGGATGTACGAAATGTCATGCAAGAAAAAATAGCAGATTATGTGTTCGGAAAGGTAAATTTAACTAAGAAATGGATAAGTGACCTGCTAGCGGATAAGTGTCCACTAGAGGCAGCCGAGAGGTGGACAGATAGCAAGGAACACAAAAAGACAGTCGAGAAAGCGGACTGGTTAATGTGCTATAAAAGACAAGTCCAAATTTCGAACCAGGTCATTACAGCGCAAGCAGCTCGGATCAGGCATTTAGAGGTGGAAATGGACGAGAAGGTCACTGGAGGGCAGTTGCTCATTACAAATTTAAATGCGTTGCACCAAGAACGCCAGGTAGTCACCAGCCACCATAAAGCAAAAATAGATTACCTCGAGTGCCAGGTCACTGAGGCAAAGTTAAGTGAGGGCAGACTAAAGGAACGATGTGCCCACCAAGCTGCCCAAATAAAAGCCCAGGAAGAGAGCTTAACGGGGGTTAGGGCGGCATATAAGATGGCCCTCGAGGATAAATTTCAGGGGGCCGATCACAGCGTCTGCCAAAAGGAGATAGAGCACCTTAAAAGGGCCGTGAACAAAGCACACGGCATGGTGTGCCTTATCAGTCCGTCAGCACACCAGCCGCTAGTGGATGAGAAGTTTCAGAAATTCCCACCAAGCAAAGCAGAGGAAGTATTAGCCACTACGCCCTCCGCGCCACCCAGCTATTCGGAAACCTGGGTAAGGGAGAAAGTGGTAGAAGTAACGAAAGAGCCCACTGAGGTAGAAGTGGAACCGGGACCGTTGTGTCCGGTCACGGGTATTAAAAGGGGCCTGAACGGAGCAGGTGGGGCAGAGGGGAATCTCCTCAACCAGCTTGTGTTGCCTCACAGCTCACACCAGCTGAGGGTTATGATCAGTCACGTACGGAAGCTGGCCGAGTCAGACGACCCTTCCGTACATTTTAGGGAGATAGAGCAAACCGCAGCCATTAACGGCTGCGACGATGGGGAAACAGCAAAGATGCTGTTATTCTCATTGGGTAGTTCGATCCTTCAGTGTCTCTCGGACGAGAGCAAGAGGGGAACCAAGACCTATGAGGCACTAAGAAATGAGGTCCTAGAAGTACTGGGGACGGACGATGAAGGTCCGTTTGTTAGAGTGGGACAGACAGTGCAAATGGAGGGAGAACCCCTGAAGGTTTTCGCCGACAGGCTGTGGCCAGTATACCAGCGCAGCTGCCCAGGTGCGCCAGAGCGCGACGCTGTGGCAGACATCGGTTTAACTCATTGGCTCAGATGTATAGTAGCCAACAGTTTGCCAGCCGTCAGAGAGCAGGCAAAAGCGTGGTTTGATCCCACTGACCCCGCCACTACAGAGGAGTCGGTCCTAAATCGACTCACGGTAGGGTATCGTAATATCAGGGGTATGGGAACACGTCCCCTTAAGGGAAAAGTACATGAGGTACGACCCGCAGCCCCGGCTCAAAAGGAGTGGCATCAGGAGGGTAACCGCGCCCCGCAGGCAAGTAATGCTTGTTACGGGTGTGGGAAGACAGGGCACTGGCGCAAGAACTGCAGGAACCCTTGGAAGGATTCCAGGGATAAAAATCCCGCAGCCCGAGCCCAGATGCCTGTCTCTGACAGGGAAGCTAGTGCACCCATCCCTCCCGACGAGATCGAAACAGTGTTGGGAGCCGTGCGTAACCTCATGAGTGCGCATGGAAAAGTGGCGGTTGCTACCGGCCCCGTAGGTGCCACAGGCCCGTCTAATAGTACCCAATGACTAGAGCCCGCGCAGCCCGTCTACCTGTGTCCGCTCAGCTATGATGCGTGGAAGCGACCCCTGGTGGAAATGGAGGTAGAGCAACAGAAGGGTAGTTATTTGTTGGACACGGGAGCTTCTTGCACCGTGATTCATACAGATAGCCCTTTTGACTCACCGCTATCCACCAAGGTCCCATTCACATTAGCGGGGTTCACGGGAAAAGAACAGGCTGGCGCGTTCTCCCTTCCGCTATCCATTCGTTTAGGAGCACTCCACATCAAGTGGAAGTGCATACTGATGGAATGGCAGGAGGGGGGTGGGAGAGGTATCCTCGGGTCCGATCTCCTATCAGGACACGGGATCCTCGTGGACCTCAGAAATCACTGTCTCTGGGGGGCTAAGAGTGAAGAAGGCGAGGTAGTGGTAATTCCGGGGGAGGAAGAAACAGGGGTCCTGTGTACCATGCAGCCATCCGGAGGCTACGACCTCGGGCTTATGGTCGCGGATGTCCCAACGGACATGCAAACGTACGTGTCAGATAATATGCACGCGTTTGCAACCCACAAGCATGATTGTGGGAGGGTTACCGGGTTTGAGGTCAGCGTAGATGGGGACCCCATGACCCGGCCCCAAAAGCAGTATAACTTCCCCAAAGAAGCAGAACCCGATATGGAGACAGCAATGTCCTCCTTGGTGCAGCAGGGCGTGTTGAGGCCGATAGCCACACACGTGAACTCCCCATTATGGCCGGTTAGGAAGCCGGATAATTCGTGGAGGGCCACGGTGGACTACAGAGTCCTTAACAGTAACATTCCCGCCTGCGCACCCACGGTAGCAGCAGTTGCTGACCTAATAGGGAGTATCCCAGCATCCGCGACCACGTTCACGGTGCTGGATATCTCGAACGGTTTTTGGTCCATCCCGCTGCGGCGAGAGGACCAGTACAAGTTTGCCTTTACTTTCAAAGGACAACAGTACACATGGAACTGTCTGCCACAGGGTTTCCACAACAGCCCCAGTATTTTCCATCAGTGTATGGCAGGAAGTTTAAAGGAGTTTAGTCAGCCCAATCAGATAGTGCAGTACGTGGATGATTTGCTCCTATTTACGGATTCAAGGGAGGAGCATGGACCACTGCTGGCCGAGTTATTGGTGCTGCTAGCGAGAAAGGGTTTTAAAGTGAACCCTAAGAAAGCACGTATCGGTCAGCAGGAAGTAAAGTTCCTGGGGCTGACCATTCGCGCCAGGGAAAGAGCCATAGATAAGGCTAGGAGGGAGTCGGTGCAAGAGTTACCGATTCCCAACACCATAAGGGGTGTGAGGTCCTTCTTGGGACTGACCGGTTACTGCAGGGATTTTATCGAAGACTATGCGGCCACAGCGGCGCCGCTGCTCCGACTCCTCCATAAGGGAGTGGAGTGGTCTTGGGACGAGGGCTGCCAAGCAGCCTTCGAGAAGTTAAAAAGGGATCTGCAGACCGCGCCAGCCTTAGGGGCCATAGATGGGGGGAAGGAGTTTTTCCTGGAGGTAGCTGCCAGCGGGGACAGCTTGAGCGCTGTGCTGCTCCAAGAGCGTCACGGCAAACTGAGGCCGGTTGTCTATTCGTCCAGGGTGTTAACGGATGTGGAGAGAAGTTTCTCCAATTGCGAAAGGCACCTTTTAGCCACGCATTGGGCTGTGAAAAGATCAGCAATCTTCACAGGGCTCTCTCCCATCACTCTCCTCACCCATCACACACCAACTAAGATGCTTCTAGATGGGAGGAATAAAGATGGGACCGTAAGCAGCGCGCGTATTGCGCGTTGGACCCTTCTTCTTTCCCAGATGGATCTTAGAGTTAAAGGTCTTTGCGAGCCCAGGCTTGCGGCCAATTTGGTATACCCCGGTACAGCCCACCGGTGTTCGGTGGAAGGGGTGTGGGACGTCAACATAGGTTTGCGGGCCGGGATACATCCCACTGGGCGCGAGATTTATGTTGATGGTTCCAGCACAGTATCTGCTGGCGAACGACTCACAGGGTGTGGAGTTTATGACCCTGCGGCAAACCTTGCCCTGGCGATTAAGCTCCCCAGCACCATGAGCGCGCAGCAGGCTGAGCTGTCTGCAGTGGTGTACGTCGTTACCCACCCAGACATTTTCCCAACCCCATACACGATTTGCTCAGACAGTATGTTCACATGCAATTCGTGTACGGAATACCTGGCCATTTGGTCCCGCCGTGGATACACCTCCGCGGACGGGCGACCTTTAACGGTGAAGCCCTTGCTGGAAAAGATCCTAGCAGCAGTAGGGGAGGAAGGGGAGATTTTCATCCATAAGGTGAAAGCTCACTCCTCCACAGAGCCCCGTGGGGAGGGCAACCAGCAGGCGGATGCGCTAGCCAGGGAAGGTGCCCGCAACGGCATTTTCTGGGACCCCGATGGGCCCAGACCCATGGCAGCGATCCAAGGCAGGGACGGGAATCCCGGGAACACCAGGGTAGCATTGCCCCTAGACCTTAAGACCGTCCAGAACCAGGATCCCGCCCTAAAAGCAGTCCTCAAAACCCTTGCTGAGGGGAAGCAGGTAGAGGGTCCGTACAGTACGGCAACCCTCTCAGTTAAGGAAGGCATGCTGTTCCACGAAGAGCAGTGGGTTGTGCCGCAGCAGCACAGGAGGGAGTTCCTCCAGCTGGCTCACGAGGGACCAGGGGCAGGGCACCCCGGGCCCGAGGTTACCTGGCAACGGGTAGAGCAAGCGGGATGGTGGCCGGGGCTCAGGGAACAGGTCCGCGAGTTCTGTGCAAGCTGTCTCGTGTGCGCTGCAAACAACCCAGACCCCCAGAAAAGGAAAGTGCCCATGGGGCACGTCAGGAGGGTAGAGGGACCATGGCAGTCGATACAGATCGACTATATAGGGCCCCTGCCCACCACCCAGGGAGGCTATAAATACTGCCTCGTCTTGGTGGATGTGTTTTCCAAATGGGTGGAAGCCTTCCCCTGTCGAACAGCTACGTCACTGGGTACTGCAAAAATCTTGGTCCGGGAAGTGTTCTCGCGGTGGGGACTCCCCCGTTTTGTGGAGTCAGACCAAGGGAGTCATTTCACTGGCCAGGTGATGCAGAACACCCTCATGCTTTTGGGCATTGAAGGGAAATGGCACGTAGCGCACAATCCCCAGTCATCCGGGATTGTTGAACGCATGAACCGGACCCTGAAGGAAAAATTGAGGAAAGAGACTAGGAACTCGCCCCAAAAATGGGCGGAAGTTCTGCCTTTAGTCCTCATGGGGGTCCGGGCCAGTCAGTCAAAAAGTACGGGGTATTCCCCGCACGAGGTGATGACTGGGAGGATCATGCGAACCCCCACCCATGTGCTAGCGCCGGTGCTCACTGAGGGTCAGCTCCAAGAGATAAGCAGGGACAAGTTCGCCAGACCCTCTTGGAGCGCCTGAAGCAGGTTTATGAGCAGGCGGCTGGGAACATGGGAAGGCAGCATCAGGGCAATCGCCTGTTGCTGGAACCCCGCAAGACGCGGGAGTGAGAAGTAGGAGACCAGGTCATGGTCAGAAACTACGCCAGAGTAGGGAGTCTGGAACCACCGTATATGGGACCCTACAACATTGTAGATAAGGCGAGTCCCATGGTATACGCCGTAAAGGTACCTCGGCGCACTAAGTGGTTCCACGTAAACCAGTGCAAACTGTACAAGCCAGGTGCACAAGCGAAAACCACAGGGGAAAAACCTGCGAGTGGGGACTCGCAGCCCCAGGTAGGACCACAAGGCACACAGGCAGGCAAAGCAGCTTGCATCAGGGAAGGGGACATCCTGGAAAATTGTAAGACATTTTTGTGGGGTTTCGAGTCAGATGAGGGAGAGTTCGAGGAGCTCGACGAAGATGAGGATAGTGAAGGTAGTGGAGAGCTGGAATCGGAGGACGAAAGGGTCGCCCCCGATTCAGGTATAGGGGGGACAGGGGCTGCAGATAGAGATCCACACAGGGTGGAAACCGAAGCTGCAGGTCCCGAACACAGGGGGGAGGAGCCAGGGGAGGCGGAGCCAGCCGCTGTGGGACCACAGGGCGTGACGGTGGAAACCTCAGAGCCCGAGCCGCCCGCCTTGAACGTCCTGCCCTCGGGGGAGGTAGGGACTGCGAGTGAAGGGCCGCCTGCTGGGCCGAGCAGGGCAGTGCCACAAGCTGCAAGTCCCGAGGTCAGGGAGGCGGAGCCAGGGGAGGCGGAGCCAGCGACTGTGGTAGGACCACAGGTCGCCACGGTGGAAGTCTCGGAACCCGGTCCGTCGATCCTGGGATTCCTGCCCCCGGTAACTCTCCGTAGGTCAGGTCGGATACCCCAGCCCAGGAAGGTATGGTCAAGCCCCCAGACTGTCCCAAGGCGTAGGCTCAAGGTTAAGGCAGCCCAGGAAGAGCCCAGTCCCAGCTCAGCAGCAACAGGCTGCGGCAGATCAAAGGGAGGGGTAAATGCCCTCCCACCGTCGGGAAGAGCTCGCGGCAGCCTTTTCAGAATTTAAAGGGGCCGCCCTGGGAACGGGCGGCGCTGTACAGTAATAAGTTTAGGATAAGTTTCTAAGTTTATAGTTTAAGGTTAAGTATAAGTTTATAGTTTTAAATCGGTTTAAGTCGATAGTTTTAATTTGTTTAAGGAGGTAAAAATGATGGGAGTTTTAGAGATAGGATTAGTTAAAGTTTATCCAGCGAACATTGAAGCTTACGTGAGGCGAGGTCAGGGGACCCGCTCACCCTTCACAAAAGCCAGAGACTCTTACAAGGCTGGCTACCTCATTCTATCTGATCACAGGAACCAAGGAAGGATGGAACGAATCCTAGTATTGCTCGCGGCAATCGGATGTGGATTGGCCTATCGAGGCCGCACCAAGGATGTCGTGGTGTTTGGATGCTCCGGGGACACGGCCCCCATCGCGGTGGATGGGACCGGAAGACGGGAGGCTGAGGAGACCACCACCTATTTCCACAAGGGAAGGTGGCCAGGATGGCTGGGAACGAACTCAACTGAGTATTCCAGCACATCGGGGTTTGCCTACCAAGAGACTTCTTTAATGTGCCCCAAAGTAAGGATCATCGCACCCAGGATCAGCGTCACCGTCGGCAAACGGATTTGTTTGACTTGTAGTGGGAATGTCCCATTGAGCCGATGGTGGTGGCTGTGAAAGCTGAGCAAAAACATGAGGAACTCTTCGGTCGAGTGGGAATGACTGGGTAATAATACCCATCGGACAATTACGGGGACAAACGGACAAGTGAGAGTCTGTTGGGACAAATGGTGGGAACCGGATGAGGGAATTTATGTATGTATGTGGGGGTCAAAGTACGTTTGCCCCAAAGGCATCTCCATATTTTTCATTAATCAAAGGCAGGATAACGGACAGGGGATGAGGTGGGATGCGAGTACCAGGGGGTGCGGGGCCCCATTCTCCCCGATCCCAGTAAATGCCACTGAACTCATTACGCGCCCACGCAAAGCCCCGCCCACGATTCCGGTGGTTCTAGCTGAGGAAGAAGGGTGCCCTAAAACCAGTTAGGGACCCGGGAATGGTTTGGTACTGGTCCCCACAGACCAGATACTATTTCAGGGGGTACACTACGCGGTGGCCTCGGTGATTTTAAATCTCACCGAGGTGCGGTTACCAGAGTGGTGTCCCAAAAAGACGGAACAGTTATATCAGGTCCTGTTGACCAAGATGTTCAGACAATTTTACGAATTCGATTTCGCGGAAATTGATAAAACAAGTTTGTACACCGCACCACATGAAGTCTTTGATCAGGTGGGGAAGCAAAGAAGGGGTGTTGTGAACGACGCGTTCACTGCTTTCAACACAGGTACATCTGTGGTCAACGCTCTAGACAGCGTGGAGCTGCAGACCCAGATTAATGGCTTAAAAACGCAATTAAAAGACATTCTCACAGATGAAAATAAAGTGATGGTGTTGTTGTTGAATATGATTGTTTGGTTTTGTTTTGTTTTTCCTTTCCCTAAATAAAAAATGTGAATATACAGGTGATATGAGAGGCATCGGCCTGGTTACGCCTGGAAGGAAAACAAGTGGTGTAAGTTTAAAGGCAAATAACGCCTGCGGTGTTATAAGAATGTAATTTCCTTGGGAAATAAGGACGACGCAATGACCCTAGATAGTTTAAGTTATGGGGATTAATTTTCTGGATCTGGAGAAATCGAGATAATATTGCTCAACCCAATATTTTTGATACGATAAGCGGAGTTATTTGCATCAACAGGAGGGACTGTAGAATTCGCAATATATCGCGATTTTATAAATAAGGAGAAAACACATAGTTTCGTTCAAACAGCTTTATTTCAGCAGAATGCTGTCAGGTTTTCAAAGTGGACACAAGCAGCCTGTAAAATGGCCGCCACGCCTCGTGGCAGAACATTCTAGACTTTTCGATAAGCAGACAAGATGGCGTTCCAATAAACATTTGTGCAAGATCGATCAAGACTCAGCACATTTAAGATAATACACGAGACATCATGGGTTTGCAGTATACACATAAATACTGAAATCGGTCTCCCAGGTGCGAATAAGGGCTATTGTACCAAGTGATCAAGAACCCATCCAAAGACATTAATATGCAAAATCCCAACGACTCTACGATGAGAGAGCCGTTTAGCGGGTAGTTACAGAAAAAACATTTGGAAGCCCCAAAACCCCTCCAGGGAGAATACCGACCGATTACACAATGGGGAAAGTATTAACAGGTACTCAGACAGTTACGAGTATCCCCGAAACCCATTAAAACGGAGATCACCCTATACAAGAAATTTGAGCGCCAAAACCCTAACAAAAGAAAAGACATTAAGGTTGGGCGGGAAAAGGAAGAGTTTTGCACTATAACTGCAAGCTCCAACCGTCCATCTCTCTCTTATCCTCGTGGCTGCTCTTGTGCTCTTATCCTGTCGACTCCTTGCCGCTTGCCTCGTGTCTCTGCCTCTTGCAGCTTTAAAGACTGTTGAACTTTACGATCCGCCAGGATCTGCCTCGTGGCTTGCCGCGAAGATCTGTGTGGAACTGGGCTGTGAAGCCTTGGAACGGGCGCACCATCCCGAGAAGTCGGTAAACGGTGTTGGAACCGAAGGCCCGAGATGAGATGAGATGAGATGAGATGAGATGAGATGAGAAGAGAAGAAGACCATACGTATTGCCACGGTCAGTAAGCCCCGACCGCGCCTGTAGGTCGAATCGACATTTTCCTTGCCCAGGAAGACCTTCTTTGAGTTTTACAGAACTGGCATCGGAAGACTCTTCTTTGAGTTTTATCGAACCGGTGCGAGGGCACAGGAAGACTATTTTTCGAGTTGTGTCGGAACTCCGAGGACAACACAGATCTTCATGACAGCAGACGGTCCAGCCTGCTAGCCGGAGCAGAAACGAGTAAACAAGTGGGGTACAGAGACCCCTGACCAACACATGGGTGATCAGGTGCTGCGGTGAAAAACATCCGATCTGAGTTTTCGGAATTCTCCGAGTTATCACGAGTGGTGAGCATGAGTCTCGATCCTACAAATCTAGTTTAGAGCAGGTATTGATAGGGGAGGGTTTAAGTTTTAAGGATAACTGTAATGTGTGCCCCCATTTACGATGTGTCGTTCGTTCCTCGTTTCCCTGAAATTAGTTACATAACTGCGTGTAAGATTGTACTGTCATTAATCTGTGCTTATGACATGTATTTCGTAATCTTAAATAATATGCAATAAAGATTTTCCATTTCGTACCATTCAACCGGGTCTACCTGAGTTTTCTCTCCATTACTGCTCTCGCATCTAAGTCCAGTTTCAGAACCGTAAGGGCGAGTGGGTCGAACCACTCACAGGTGTCTAGTGTTCCCAGACTGGCTGGAGACCAGAACAGGCAAAAAGGCCTAACCCCGCACTGGCATCCAGGCTGAGCAGAGCCACACACGGGACAGAAACCCTTACACCTTTGTGTGAAGAAGTGTTTCCTAACTTCTCTCCTGAATGGCCTGGCTCTGATTTTAAGGTTATTTGAGATGATTTTGAGGTGCTTCTCAATGCCATTTGACGGGTTGCTGCAGTGCATCCTGTAGACAGGATATACTGCAACCACAATTCACTGGTGAAGAGGGTGGATATTCTGTTCACTGGCAGGAGCCCCTGTCAAGCTGACTGCTTGGTCCTGGATGATGATGAGTTTCTTGAGTGTTGATTCAGTGAACCCATACGGGCGAGTGGTGAGTATTCCATCACACTTTTGACTTCAGCCCGATAGATGGTGGAAAGCTTTTCAAGGGGTGGTAAGGAGGTGAACCGCTGATCAGAGTAGCAAGCCCCTGCCTGTCTCTTGTAGCCATGTTGTTGGTGTGGCTGGTCCACTTAAGTTTCTGTTTGATGGTGACCCTCAGGTTACATAAGAACATAAGACGTAGGAGCAGGAGTCGGTCATTTGGCCCCTCGAGCCTGCTCCGCCATTCAATAAGATCATGGCTGAGCTGATCTTGGCCTCAACTCCACTTCCCTGCCCGCGCCCCATAACCCTTGACTCCCTTATCGTTCAAAAATCTGTCTATCTCCACCTTAAATATATTCAATGACCCAGCCTCCACAGCTCTCTGGGGAAGATAATTCCAAAGATTCACGACCCTCTGAGAAGAAATTCCTCCTCATTTCCGTTTTAAATGGGTGCCCCCTTATTCTGAAACTATGCCTCCTAGTTCTAGATTCCCCCACGAGGTGAAACATCCTCTCTGCATCTACCCTGTCAAGCCCCTTCAGAATCTTATATGTTTCAATAAGATCCCCTCTCATTCTTCTAAACTCCAATGAGTATAGGTCCTACCTGCTCAACCTTTCTTCATAAGACAACCCCTTCATCTCCGGAATCAACCTCGTGAACCTTCTCTGAGCTGCCTCCAATGCAAAGTATACCCTTCCTTAAATAAGGAGACCAAAACTGTACGCAGTACTCCAGGTGTGGTCTCACCAACGCCCTGTACAGTTGTAACAGGACTTCTCTACTTTTATACTCCATTCCCTTTGCAATAAAGGCCAACACTCCATTTGCCTTCCTAATTACTTGCTGTACCTGCATGCTAACATTTTGTGATTCATGTACAAGGACCCCCAGATCCCTCTGTACCTCAGTATTTTGCAATCTCTCCCCATTTAAATAATAATTTGCTTTTTTATTTTTCCTACCAAAGTGGATAACCTCGCATTTTCCTACATTAAACTCCATCTGCCAGATTTTTGCCCACTCACTTAGCCTATCTATATCCCTTTGGAGATTCTTTGCATCTTCCACACAATTTGCTTTCCCACCTATCTTTGTATCATCAGCAAATTTGGCTACATTACACTCAGTCCCTTCATCCAAGTTATTAATATAGATTGTAAATAGTTGAGGCCCCAGTACTGATCCCTGCGGCACCCCACTAGTTACAGTTTGCCAACCTGAAAATGACCCATTTATCCCGACTCTCTGTTTTCTGTTAGTTAGCCAATCCTCTATCCATGCTAATATATTACCCCCAACCCCGTGAGCTCTATAGCCTTAACAATCTTATTTACCTCTAAGATCACTTCTCAGACACCTTCTTTCTCGGCTGAAAAGCCCGAGTCTCCAGTCTTTCCTGATAATTCAAACGCTTGACACTGGGGATTAGTCTCGTGGCTCCTCTCTGCACTGACTCCAGCACTTGCAAGACTCCCTTCCTACTTGGTGACCAGAACTGGACACAGTACTGACGGTGCAGTCTGACCAGAGAACTATAAAGGTCGATTACTTTCTCTGGCATTTGTTTTACTGTTTTGAAAAGTAGTTCAACATCCTGTTGGCTTTATCTGCATTGGTTGGACATGTTTAACGTCGTCGAGTCTACAAAGACTCCAATGTCTCTTTCAGCTTCATCTTCAGCTATTACAGCACCATTCATAGAAAACACATGGTGTGGTTTTGCCTTCCTACCTGTCACACTTTTCTGCATTAAACTTGATGCCGTTTTGTTCTGCCCACTCACACATTTTGTCCAACTCATTCTGTAGTTTCCGAGCTGCCTCCTCTGATTCCAGGGCCCCTCCTAGTTTGGTCTCATCTGCAATGTGAGCAGTTGCATTCTCTGGACACTGCGATACAAACACTCCGACCCGCGCTGAGCCGCCTGCTCTCAGCTGGGGCAGATGGGGAGCTGCTCCCATTGCCCTCAGTGGGCAACACTTCCTTTGGTCACCATGCGGGGTGATGGTGGAAACACTTTTTCTGAAGGCTTCTTCTGCTCGTCAACAGGATTCTTTCAGATCGTGCTGATAAATTTTGCCAGAAAAATCAGAGGAACTTGTCAGGAAAATGTTTACACCATCGTTACATGAAAGAAAGACTCGCATTTATAAAGCGCCTTTCACAACCTCAGGATGTCCCAAAGAGCTTTACAGCCAATGAAGTCCTTTTGAAGTGTGGTCACTGTTGTAATATTGGAAACACATCGAACCCCCTCGGCTTCTCCATTGCCTGCTCCACCTTTTATGATCAGATCGGTCTCACTTTACGCGGTGTTTATCTGCCGGGCAGAGGAGCGCGGCCCCGCCGCAGAGCGCGTGAAGGCGGCTGGAGAGCGGGCGCGAGCGGAGCGCGCAAAGCCCAACGGTCAAAGCGCGAGCGGGGGAAATGGGAGGCTGTGATTGGAGGATCGGCGAGCATGCGCGGGGGGCGGGGCTGAGCGCTCAAAGCCCAAGGGGAGAATTGGGAGGCTGTGATTGGAGGAGCGGCGAGCATGCGCGGGGGGGCGGGGCTGAGCGCTCAAAGTCCAAGGGGAGAAATGGGAGGCTGTGATTGGAGGAGCGGCGAGCATGCGCGGAAGGAGGAGACGGTAAACGCCTCAGAGCCCCGGGACAGAGCGGCTTTAGAAAGTTCCAGAGTCCAGATTCACCGGTCGCGGGTCCGGGGGACACTCGGGGAAATTTCCCGATAGTCAGTCCGCCTCTGAGGGGAAGTCAGCGGGCCGGATCGGGCCGTGTGTTGGACACCCCCTGGTCTGAGGGTGAGTGAAGCTGGCGGCCCCTTGGGGAAGTGAGGCCAATGGCCGCGGTGGGGAAGCAGCTGGAGTGAAGGCGAAAGGCGGGGAATGGGGGCCGATATCACGGTGGGATCAGATGGCGATAAAACTGTGTGTTGGACACCCCCCGGTCTGAGAGTGAGTGAAGCCCGCGGTCCCCGACACCCGGGAGGAAGAAACTAAAAGTTGTTTTGTTGAAGCGCCGGATGAGGCGAGGATGAAACGGAAGTGAAGACCCGGACCGCGGGAATCCACCGGAAACACGGCGATGGAGCGCCCCCTTCCGCCTGTGGAGCAACATTACAGGCAGCAAGGACAGCGGGTTCCTGCAGCTCACAGCTCATTCCACCCAGTCAGACCCGCTCTACAATTCACCATCCATTTTATTACATGGATTTACACAGAACTCACAGCACAGACACAGGCCATTCGGCCCAACTGGTCCATGCCAGTGTTTCTGCTCCACACGAGCTTCCCCCCACCTTCATCTCAGCCTATCAGCACATCCTTCTCTACATCCACCCTATCAAAGCCCTTCATAATTTTAAACACCTCTGTCAGGTCACTCCTCTTTTGCACTTTCTCCAGTGCCTCTATATCCTTTATATAATATGGAGACCTGAATTGTTCACAGTACTCCAAGTGTGGTCTCCCCAACGTTCAATGCAAGTTTAACATAACTTCTCTACACAGAGGAAAAATAAAAAACAGTAACAAGTGATCTGGGATACATTCTGAGGACAGTTCCAAATGTGAAAAGCAGCCTCTTGGTAAGTCAATTTCCTCACTTTATTTGCTTTTGTATTTGTAGGGAAATGGTGTTTGGGGAATTGATGGGATTGAAGGCCGATAAATCCCCAGGGCCTGATAATCTACATCCTAGGGTACTTAAGGAAGTGGCCCTAGAAATAGTAGATGCATTGCTGGTCATCTTCCAAAATGCTATAGACTCTGGAACAGTTCCCATGGATTGGAGGGTAGCTAATGTAACCCCACTATTTAAAAAAGGTGGTAGAGAGAAAACAGGGAATTATAGACTGGTAAGTCTGACATCGGTAGTGGGGAAAATGCTAGAGTCCATTATCAAAGATGTAATAGCAGAGCACTTGGAAAACAGTGACAGGATTGGACAAAGTCAACATGGATTTACAAAAGGTAAATCATGCTTGACTAATCTACTGGAATTTTTTGAGGATGTAACTGGTAGAATAGAGAAGGGAGAACCAGTGGATGTGGTGTATTTGGACTTCCAAAAGGCTTTTGATAAGGTCCCGCATAAGAGATTAGCGTGTAAAGTTAAGGCACATGGGATTGGGGGCAAGGTATTGACTTGGATAGAGAACTGGTTGGCAGACAGGAAGCAAAGAGTTGGAATAAATGGGTATTTTTCCGAGTGGCAGGCAGTGACTAGTGGGGTACCGCAGGGATCGGTGCTAGGACCCCAGTTATTCACTATATATTAATGATCTAGACAAGGGAACTAGATGTAATATCTCCAAGTTTGCAGACGACACAAAGCTGGGTGGGTGTGTGCACTGTGAGGAGGATGCAGATAAACTCCAGTATGATTTGGGCAGGTTGGGTGATTGGGCAGGTGCATGGCAGATGCAGTATAATGTGGATAAATGTGAGGTTATCCACTTTGGTGGCAAAAACAAGAAGGCAGATTATTATCTGAACGGCAATAGATTGGGAAAAGGGGAAGTGCAACAAGACCTGGGAGTTCTTGTGCACCAGTCATTGAAGGTAAGCATGCAGGTGCAGCGGGTGGTTAAGAAGGCAAATGGTATGTTGGCCTTCAAAGCGAGAGGATTCGAGTACAGGAACAAGGATGTCTTGCTGCAGTTGTACAGGGACTTGGTGAGACCACACCTTGAGTACTGTGTGCAGTTTTGGTCGCCTCATCTGAGGAAGGATGTTCTTGCCATGGAGGGAGTGCAGCAAAGATTCACCAGACTGATACCTGGGATGGCAGGAATGATGTATGAAGAGAGATTGGGACGATTGGGCTTGTATTCGCTAGAGTTTAGAAGAATGAGAGGGGATTTCATTGAAACTTATAACATTCTAACTGGACTAGACACACTGGATGCAGGAAGGATGTTCCCGATGGTGGGGGAGTCCAGAAGCAGGGGTCACAGTCTAAGGATAAGGGGTAAGCCATTTAGGACTGAGATGAGGAACAATTTCTTCACCCAGAGAGTGGTGAACCTGTGGAATTCTCTACCACAGAAGGCAGTTCAGGCCAATTCATTAAATATATTCAAGAAGGAGTTAGATATATTTCTTAAGGCTAAAGGGATATGGGGAAAAGCAGGTACAGGATACTGAATTTGGATGATCAGCCATGATCTCATTGAATGGTGGAGCAGGCTCGAGGGGCCGAATGGCCTACTCCTGCTCCTATCTTCTATGTTTCGATGTTTCACTAAACAGGTTTTCAGGCTCTTTTTGGATCAAGTTGTTGGTGAACTAGAGGCCAGTAAACATGAAATTAACAACCGTTTCCACAACTGGAGCAACAAATAAAATAAAACCAAACCGCTGGAAACCTGATAGACAAATCCTGGAAATACACAGGTCGGTCATCACCTGTGGGGGGGGAGAGAGAGAGAGAGAGAGGGGGGTTAACATTCCAGGTATACACCCTGCATTGGAACTGGAAGATTAGCGAGGGCCTCTGTTGGGCTTGGGGGAGAAGAAACAAATGGTAGGGGGAATAAGAATCTAAATGGGGTAGAGGGCCAAAGGGATCTAGGACTATGGCTGCCGATTCACTATCACCTGTTTATGCGTTAGCGCCTAAAACCAATTTCACCCCCAGAGTTCGTTCATTGATTTTTGTTAATTAATTTGTATCCAAAGATGATCCACGTGGTTTTAGAGCAGTCTCTCCATCTTTATTATTTCCATTAATCTAACAATTCAAATAAAGCAAATGAAAAGAAAAGACATTCTCATCAGACAAAAACTGTCCAAGCACTGGTTACTCGTCTATCAATAACTTTGCTACTATTCACTGCAATATCACACTGAACATTTCGAAGTGCAAGCCCAACTAATCGGTTTCCTCAGGTCAAATCGTAAAACTCACTCGCACGAGATGGTTGTTTCTGTGTTCCATCAAGTGATCTAAGGCACGTTCTTTCCAAAGAAGGAGTGGCCGGATCTACAAAATAAAACAGGCCGGAATTTCCTGGGGTGTCTGCAAACGGGATCGGTTGCGGGTCGGGTGTGAAAGTGTTTTTTTTTGATAAGGTTGGGCTGTTAAGTGGCAGGTAACATTCGCGCCACAGAAGTGCCGGGCAATGACTATCTCCAACAAGCGAGAGTCTAACCACTGCCCCTTGACATTCAACAGCATTACCATCGCTGAATCCCCCACTATCAACATCCTGGGGGTCCCCATTGACCAGAAACTTAACTGGACCAGACACACAAATACTGTGGCAACAAGAGCGGGTCAGAGGCTGGGTATTCTGTGGTGAGTGTCTCACCTCCTGACTCCCCAAAGCCTTTCCACCATCTATAAGGCACAAGTCAAGAGTGTGTTGGAATACTCTCCACTTGCCTGGATGAGTGCAGCTCCAACAACACTCAAGAAGCTCGACACCATCCAGGACAAAGCAGCAAGTTTGATTGGCATCCCATGTACCACATTAAACATTCACCTCCTCCACCACTGGCGTACTGTGGTTGCAGTGTGTACCATCTACAAGATGCACTGCAGCACCTCCCAAACCCTCAACCTCTTCCACCTAGAAGGACAAGGGCAGCAGGCGCATGGAAACACCACCATCTACAAGTTCCCCTCCAAGTCACACACCATCCTGACTGAGAAGTATATCGCTGATCCTTCATCGTCGCTGGGTCAGAATCCTGAAACTCCCTCCCTAACAGCACTGTGGGAGTACCTTCACCACACGGCCTGCAGCGGTTCAAGAAGGCAGCTCACCACCTTCTCAAGGGCAATTAGGAATGGGCAATAAATGCTGGCCTTGCCAGTGACGCCCAGAACCCATAAGCGAATTTAAAAAAAAAAAACTCGCTGTCAACCTGCCAACACGCGCCTTTCCCAATGTTGGGTCTGTCGGCGCTGAGCAGACCTGACGGGCAGCTGCGGGGGACCCAATTAAATTCATTATAATGTAATTAACAAACTTTTTTAACTTACCTTTTCACTTTAACTTCATGGCCACAGGGACCACAGCTGTCAACCTGAGGCAGGATTTCAGTGGCCATTGCTCCAGCTGATTACTTGATAGCTTCAAATGTACAGTAAAAGCTCCCACCTGACATCATAACTTGCCTCAGCCACAAGCTGTTTCTCAGTCAATTTCCAGCACAGATTCTGCCGGCTTTCCACTTTCTATCCATGCTTACCTCATTGGAAGAACTCTTTCACCATTGACAGAATGCTTCTGTCATCTCTGCTTCACCTGCCATCTATTCCGTCAACATGGGTGTCCTTTATACTGTCTCATCTTGGTCCTCAGAGTCCGACCATGATCAGCCCCAACACCAGGCACACCAGCAGCACCAACAACAACACCAACCTTCTCCGCAATCTTGCCAGAAGGCGGGTAGCCTCCCGTGCCTCATCCAGTCTCCTTGGAGGCGGGAAGGGATTAAAGCCAATTAACTGCCTGTTAACAGGCAGAAAATAGGATTATCCCCGTTTTGCCCTCAAGTGCGGGCTTCTCGAAGGCTCCAAAACCTGCCAGGTCAGCGAGGTGGGTCTGCGGGAGTCAGAGGGGTCCAAAAGTGTGCTGTGGCGGTGAGTGATGGTGCAAGTGTGGTAAGGTGAGTATCTGAGGTAAGTGCAAAGTGTTAGAAAAAGTGTACTTACCTTTGTTTCTTCCTGCAGGCTTCAGTTGGTGGGGATGCGGAGAGTCCCGCACCTCTGCGATAGAGATGACAGATGGCCGTTGCATTCTCCAATGCAACAACCATCTAATTTCTGCAAAAGAAAGAGGTTTGATGAGGTCTTGAATTCAAGACCTCCTCAAACTACAGAGAATGTCACTGTTTGACAGCTGTCAAACAATGACAATTCATCTGTCAAACATTTTTGACAGATTAAACGTCATACGTTGACGTTCTCTGCAACCGGCTTTCCGTTAACTGGCTTGCTAAGCCCGCTGGGCGGGCTTAACAAGGTCAATCAAGGGAAAATAGCGTGGGTTGGCCAGAAGTTGATGGAGGCGGGACTGAAACCCGACAAGTGGGAGTCCCGCCTCCAGAAGTTCCCCATTGGCAAAATCACCCCCAAAGTGTTGAAAATAAAGGTTTCAATGTTTGACAGCAAATTAACAGAAACTTTTATGAACATTGGATAAAACACCCAAGTGCCTACCCTTGTGTGTTGTTAGTTGGTATGATTGCAGTAGGATCAGGGTGAGTGTGAGGGCTGGCTAGTGAGATGGGGATGTTATAATATAGACAGAGGGATGGGTGGAGGTGCAAGGTAAGTTGGTGTGAGTAAAGATGTGCAGGGGTAAGGTAGGGAAGACAGTGATGGGGATGTGATGATAGGCACAGCAGGATGAAGGTGAGTGTGGCTCTGTACTAACGTTTCATGATCTAATGATCATTGAAAGGTTTGCGCCACTGCACCCAGGTTCTCCTGACAACATCCCTGCTTGTGCAACCAGGCTGTGTTGGTCTCCTGGGGCGGTGTCTTCCGCCCATGAGAAGGGAAGAGGACCTCCGTGCGTACTGTGACTCCCTCCATAAGCATATGGAGGGAGTCATGGGAGAACCTGGGCGCAGCCCTGTACCTCTGTGCCGTCATTGTCAGTGTTTGCAGCACTTCAATGCTGTAGAACACTGACAGCACAAATGTTAAAATAAAGTTGCTTATGGTACCTTTAAGGAAACCGGCTGATAACGTGTCATGAAATGACATCAGCAGACCTGCTTCCTCTAATTGGACCGGCAAACGTGCTGGGCGGGTTTAATAAGCCCCATCAACAGAAAGTCATTTTGGACAGCGAGATGGAGCCAGCAGCGGGGTCGGGACCCGCCACCGACATCGCCCGCCCCAGACCCGCCGAGGTTAGCAAAATCCCGGCCATATAAATTTCAGGGGTGTTTGAACAGCCTGAACACGTCCCCTCCCTGCCGACGCCTCTGCGATGCACTGGATGTTACAATATGCAGGATGTTAAACCATCACAGCATAAACGACATTGCAAAGCACCAGATGTTACTTCACTGGTGGTGTCCAGGCAGCTTCAATAAATCAAATTGGTGGACCTTGTGGGGAAATGTAGACCTTTATTCAATATTTGGAATTTAAAGTTTTATTTCCCAAGCTCTTATAAAGTCAAGATGAATGACAACATATAGTCCTGGCCACTAACTTTATTAATATGGCATAATAAAATAGGAAAATAAACATTTGGGTAAATTATATATTTACATAAAACTTATGCAAAGAGTATGTGTTACCTTCTGTTCTGATAAGCTGCCTTCTAATCTAATAAACACAGACCTTCGCTCACACTGAGTGTTCTGTGCTTAGTGGATTATCAGGCTAGTGGTAGAAAGATCAATCATAGCAAAGTGATTGCAAAATTATCAAAGCCTCGATATTCTTGCTGAGACAATGACAGAAACGAAATACATCTGGAAAGTTACATTTCTCTGTAGTTATGGATATTGACATAAACTTAGACTCACTGACACTTGGAAATGTACCCGGGAAACAAAACAAGATTCCAAGATAATTACAGATGAGGAAGGTCATTCTGCCCATCTTGATCCATCCAGCGAGATCTTAACACCACCAGCCCAGCCCCCACCCTGCCCCCACCCCAATTGTACCATTGAATTGTTTCTTAACTGATTCCGGGGTTTTTGACTATCTGGAACTTCACTTCACATGTTGATGATTCTTTGGGGTGAATTTCCAGGCCTCCCACTAGTGGAAACAAGGTGGTTTTGCCCCTAAAATGGTGGGCAGTGATGTATCACCTCGTTGCTGTGGCCACGGCGATATTTCCCTGGACCAATCGCTGGGTGTCCGGTGCAACCCCGAGTCAGGTGGTAGGCCCAATTAAAATGAAAAATCAGGGTCATCTAGAATTATAGAATGATATAGCACAGGAGGCCATTCGGCCCATCGTGCCTGTGTTGGTTCTTTGAAAGAACTGTCCAATTAGTCCCACTCTCTTGCCCTTTCCCCATAGCCATACAAATTTTTGCCTTCTAGTATTTATCCAGTCCCCTTTTTGAAAGTTATTGAATCAGCTTCCACCACCCTTTCAGGTGGTGTATTCCAGATCACAACAACGTCAGAGCAGTACTGAGGGAGCACAGCCCGTGTTTTAATTCTCCTCTGTCTCTGGGCCCCGATGATTCTCGCTGTTGAGGTTTTTATTTAATTTTACAGGAGTCTCTGGAACAGTTGCCACGAGTTTGTTCCACTGCACTGATTAAACAAACAAATCTCACTAACAAGACATTGTCACTCAGTTGCAGCCGCCCTGACCTCAGGTGACATTTAGACCATCCGCACCACCTGTGACCGAGACAGACGCCCATCAGTTTGCAGCTGGCAGGAGTCGGGGAGAAATTATGGGATGTTCCTGTTAAGTGACCTTTAACTCCGCAGATTATCAGCGGTGCAGAGTTTTTCCCGTCTTATGTTCAGTCCCAGATGGAACATGGGAAAGATTCTCTCAGTGAAAGTGTGGGTGAAGGTGTGGAGAGGGGACAGGTTGTCCGCATTGTAAAATGACACCTGTCCACCCTCATAGTCCAGGAACACCCTGATCTTCCGGGGATTCACACTCTGGGTGAGGGGGGGTCCATGAGGGGGAGATGAGGCGGATCCATGAGGGGGAGGTGCGGGCAACATAGCCTCTTCCGGTTTCCAGCCCCACAATCCAGTATCCGGCCTCAGGTCTGTCGATTATCCATTTCCTGTTGGCAGACTCTCGGGCCACTCCCATCTCCCACTCAGTCTTGTTCCCCACCTCCACCTCCCAGTAGTGTCTCCCTGATGTGAATCCCTCTGATCCCAGGACAGAGGGACAGGGATCAAGCAACATTGGGTGGAAAAGGAGAGACAGCGCTCGAGCTCCGGGTCTCTCACTGGTCTGGTCCTCAGACAGGATGGGCTCGATTTTACCAGGCTCGAGGAGGCGGGTTTGGAGGCATGTGAGTTGTCAAAATTGCAAAAAATGGCGGGTGGGCCTGATCCCGCCTCCATCCCGCCTCTGAGCAATTTTCCCACATTCGTGGTTTCAAACCCCGTTTCCATACTGCCTCCAAGAGGTGGGATAGGCCCTTAAGACCCTTAACAAACAGTTAATTGCCTCTATAATCCCATTTTGAGAGGCCTTTCTGAGTTTAACACATTTCCCCCGTACTGCACGTCTCCTCTGGAACACGCCAGTTAATCCTGGTGGTCGGACAAGTAGATTGCTTACTAACAGCTGCAGCTCCACCATTAAAAAGGAGTTTTCACCAATGATCATTTGCAGGTGGCAAAACTTTGTTGTCTCAGGTCTGGGGGAACTTTTAGCAGGCCTATTCATTGTTTTGGAAGTTTGGAGCCTGACACCCATCTCCAGTGTGACCTCCTGGGAAACCCCTCTCCCCACCTTGACTGAGCGCTTCCTCAACTGAGGTATATACCAGAAGCATGGGAAGCATTTATTTTCTTTCCTCCTGGAGATCAGATTCGGACAAAGACCAGCCGCGGCAGCAGCAGAACCCTGAACAACAGCACCACCAACAGCAGGAGCAACAACAAGAGCGCCAAGCTGCTGCTCACCCACCTGAAGCTGCACAGGCCAGAAGGCGCCAACACGTGACCACATTGCTGCCCGGGATGCAAGAGACACACTCATGTTGGCCACATTTGCTTAGTCTGCACAATCAAACACTTTTGCCTTGCACCTTCTTACCAGAGCATTGGCAATGGACAAGAACCTGTGGATTCCTATCACCCTGACCACCATACTGACAATTGCAAGCCGCCCTATGCCTTCAATGTGGAAGTCCTATTTACGAAATGACACAGGCCACAACTTCAACAGTTTGCCATCAAATTTGTTTATCATAACAATTCAAGGATGGCTTGTCAAAAGTCAATACAAAAGAACACCAAGTGACTACCCTTGTGACTACTTGTGCTTTATCTTCATCTTACATGTGCTCCTACGTGGTGCTTCCACTGTGGCTTCAGCAGATGTGGAGGCCCCTTGCTCACTTTCTTGCTGCACCTGTCTCGACACCTTTGGCGGCCATCCTCTGGGGTTACGAACCTGTGATGGCTCGGCAACAGTCTGTTGCTCCTGCGGCTGTGCAGGGGCTGAGACGCCCATCTCAGTTGGGTGAGGACTCTGTTGGTGCTCTGACCGAGGGCTTTGCAGTGGCATGGTCGTGTGAGCGCTTGGAGAGGAGCCCCCACTTCCTTGTTGTCTGCCACCAACATCCCTCTCATGGGTCAGCCCCACTTCAGAGCTAGCAAGTGGCTTGACAGCACCTTGCTGCACTTCAGTGTGGCCATGAGGACCCATTTCTGCACTGGAAGTCCTACTCCCGAGGACTTGCCTGAAGGTCTGGTTTGTATGCTCAATAGCTGACCATTGCTTCTCAAGAGATGTCAGCCTATTCTGAACAATGACCATGTTTTCAATACCCTGGCGACTAAGCTCCTCCATGGCCATAGCCATCCTCTGCTCTACGGTAGCCAGCCTTACCACGGAGGTAGCCATCCTTTCCATGGAGGTTGCCATCCTTTCCGTGGTGATGCGTTCATGTTCCAATGCCTCCACAAAGGCTCTGCTCATGTTCGCGATGGACTCCTCCATTCGCTCCAAAGTCGCAGTGACCCTGGAGACAATCGTCCTCCACTCCGGCGATCTCGAGGGCCCCCTTCTCCGAAGTGGTGAGCTGGGCTGCTGAGGGTGGCTCTCGTCCTGTCCTCATTCTTTCCCTCTTATTGTGGGCTCTCTTTTCCTGCATTGAGGGCAGAAGTGGAGTTTTGAGTGAGAATGAAGGAGTGAGTGTAGAGAATCGATAACATAGATGCTCAGAAGGAAACAAAGTGTCCTCCCTGTGTGTTGTAAGTTGTTGTCATTGCATCACAGTGATAGGGAGTGCGAGGGCTGCATGGTCGAATAGTTAAGTGAATGTGACCATAGAGAGGGAGGGAATGGGTGAAGGTGCAGGGATGTAAGGGTCAAGTGGGATGTGTAGGAAGAGGTTGGCAAAGCAGAGTGCTGGTGATGAGAGGCGATGGGCATCAGATTGAGGGTGATGGGAATGTCATACTCACCTTTCCTGTGCGGAGAAGGTCATGACACCTCTTCCTGCATTGCAGCCAGGTTCTGCTGCACATAGAAATTGCGTTTACCTCTTGGGCCACTTGCAGCCACACAGCTTTAGTCTGATGGGGAGGCTTTTTTCTCCCTGAGGAAGGGAAGAGCACCTCCTTATTTGCTCTTGCTTCCTCCACCAGAGCTTGGAGGGAGGTCTCATCGAATCTTGGAGCACACTTGGTCTGCTGGTGGACGTAATTGCTGAAGGAAGTGCTCAGAACAATGGCCATAAAGTTTAAAGGCTGAAAAAGAAGCAGGGCTGCTTGCAGGCCTTAAAGCCAACAGCATTGATGACTTCATCAGAGGCGACTTTCTGTATGAAAAGGCTCATTGGGCCAGGGGTTTCCACACGCTGGAAATCAAGTGCCCAATTAGGGCAAAATCGCACTTTTGTCCCACTTCACACCGGAGTCAGGATCCTGACGACGATCACCTGACACGACCCCAGCCCGCCCCCATGGCAAACTCGAGCCCAAAGAGTCTGCAAAGGGATATAGATAGACTAAGTGAGTGGGCTGTAAGGTAGCAGATGGAGTATAATGTAAGGAAATGTGAGGTTATTCACTTTGGTAGGAAGAATAGAAAAACAGAATCTTTTTTAAATGGGGAGAAACTTTCAAAAGTTGGTGTTCAGAGAGATTTGGGTGTCCTCGTGCAAGAAACACAGAAAGCTAGCACGCAGGTGCAGCAAGCAATAAGGAAGGCAAATGGTATGTTGGCCTTTATTGCAAGGGGGTTGGAGTATAAGAGTAAGGAAGTCTTGCTACAATTGTACAGGGCCTTGGTGAGACCACACCTGGAGTGCTGTGCACAGTTCTGGTCCCCTTATCTAAAGAAGGATATATTTGCCTTGGAGGCGGTGCAACGAAGGTTCACTTGATTGATTCCTGGGATGAGAGGGCTGTCCTATGATGACAGATTGCGTAGAATGTGCCGATACTCTCTGGAGTTTAGAAGAATAAGAGGTGATCTCATTGAAACATACAAGATTCTGGAGGGGATTGGCAGGGTAGATGCTGAGAGGTTGTTTCCCCTGGCTGGAGTGTCTAGAACTAGGGGGCATAGTCTCACGATAAAGGGTCGGCCATTTAAGACTGAGATGAGGAGGAATTTCTTCACTCAGCGGGTTGTGAATCTTTGGAATTCTCTGCCCCAGAGGGCTGTGAATGCTGAGTCTGAGTATATTCAAGGCTGAGATGGATAGATTTTTGGACTCTAGGGGAATCAAGGGATCTGGAGAGCGGGCAGGAAAGTGGAGTTGAGGTCGATGATCAGCCATGATCTTATTGAATGGCAGAGCAGGCTTGAGGGGCCGTATGGCCTACTCCTGCTCTTACTACTTATGTTGTTATGTTCTTATGTACTATTCTGTTTGAGGTTAATTGTCAGACATATTACTGTCTCCAGCTTTATGAATCTGTTAAAAGGACGAGGAAGGAATTAGCCAACAGGTCCCACAACATGTAAAACCACCGCTACAAAACAACAATACCTGAAATATCAGACAGAACCAGCAGCAACAACTAGGACAGGACTCAGACAATTCCAGTCAACCCTGCCAAATCATCATCAACAGCGGGGGATGAGGGTCCAAATTAGAATAGTTCTTCCACAGACTAGTTGAGCAATAGCCTGACACGGAGTCCCATCAGCCAGATACCCAGACTCCTCCATCACCATCCCTGGGTATGTCCTGCCCCACTGATAAAATACACCCACCAGAGGTGGGTGCAGAACGGTGTAACATCGGCTGGATCTGGTCCTCAACATTGAATCCAGACCCCATGAAGTCTTGTGGCTTCAGGTCACAAAAGACTGAGAAAAACTTCAACTGATCACCACCAACTGCCCCTCAACTAATGAATCAGGACTCTGTGTTGGAGGAAGCACGGAGGGAAGCAAGGACACAGAATGTACCCTGGGCAGGGGACTTTAAGGTAACACCACTGACCGAGCTAACCGAGTCCTGAAGGACATAGCTGCCAGACCGGGCCTGTGTCAGGTGGTGGGAAAACCAACTCGAGGGAATAACCTACTCAACCTCACCCTGAAAAACCTACCTGTTGCAGACACACCTGTTCAAGATCACATTGATGGGAATTAAGACCACACAGTCTTTGTGAAGGCAAAGTTGCATCTTCAGACTGGGCATACCCTCCCGGTGGAACAGATGAAAGACAAATCTCTGAAACAAAAACTAGTTATCCATGAGGCCCCCAGCAGCAACAGGATTGTAGATCACCTCATGGTCCACCACATCCTTCAGCTCCAACAAGCCAAAGACCAACCCTGGTTAACAGGGAGTGTAGAAGGACATGCCAAGAACAGCAGCAGGCACCAGGCAAATGTCTAAATGATGGACCAACCAAGTGAAACTACAACACAGGACTACCTGCATCCAAAGCATAAAAAGCAACCGGCTATAGACCGACTAAGATTACTTCCAGTGCCACTTGCTAGCGAGAGCAGAAATAGGAGAATAGACCAGATGAATGCGTGGCTGGAGAGATGGTGTAGGAGGGAGGGATTTAAATTCCTGAGACATTTGGACCAATTCTGGGGAAGGTCGGACCTGTACAAGCTGGACGGGTTACACCTCGGCAGAACCGGGACCAATATCCTCGCAGGGGGGTTTGCTAGTGCTGTTGGGAAGGATTTAAACTAGTTTGTCAGGGGGCTGGGAACCTAACTGTGGGCCCAGAACAGAGAGAAACAAAGCTGGAATTGCAAGTTAGAAACGTAGTCAGCAAAACTAGTAGGGAGCAGAAACAAAAGCCAACAGTAAAGAGGGTGAAAGTGCAGAAAAATATTAAATAGGCAAAGTTGAAGGCACTTTATCTGAATGCATGTAGCATTCGCAACAAGGTGGATGAATTAATTGCACTAATAGAAGTAAATGGGTATGATGTAATTGCCATTACAGAGACATGGTTGCAGGGTAACCAAAGCTGGGAACTGAATGTTCCACGGCACTCCATTAAGGAAGGACAGACAAAAAGGAAAAGGAGGTGGCGTAGCACTGTTAATAAGGGATGAGATCGGTACGGTAGAGATAAAAGATCTTGGCTTGGCAGATCGTGATGTAGAACTGGAATCAGTTTGGGTGGAGCTAAGAAACAGCAAAGGGCGGAAAACATTGGTGGAAGTTGTGAATAGGCCACCAAACGGTAGTGGTAATGTAGGGCACAGTATCAATCAAGAAATTAGAAGTGCATGTAACAAGGGCAATATGGTAATCATGGGGGACTTTAATCTACATATTGACTGGGCAAATCAAATTACCACTAATGGTGTGGAGGACAAATTCTTGGAATGCATGCGAGATGGTTTCCTGGATCAGTATGTTGAGGAACCAACCAGCGAACAGGCTATTCTGGATCTGGTACTGGTGTATTGAGAAAGGGCTAATCAATAATCTTGTGGTAAAGGGGCCTTTAGGGACAAGTGACCATAATATGATTGCATTTTACATTAAGTTTGAGAGTGATGTAGTCCAATCTGAAACTAAGGTCTTCAATCTAAACAGAGGAAACTACAAGGGTATGAGGAACAAGTTGGCCATGGTAGATTGGGAGACTGCACTAAAAGGTATGAAGGTGGACATAATTTGCAACAAACATATATTCCTCTAGGGCATAAAAACCCAAAAGGAAAAGTGATCCAACCATGGCTAACAAAATAAATTAAAGCTAATAAGTCAAAGGAGGAAGCTTCTAAAGTTGCCAGAAAAAGCGGTCAGCCTGAGGATTGAGATCTTTTTAGAAATCAGCAAAGGGGGACCAAGAAATTGATTTAAAGAAAAGGAAAATGGAATATGAGCACAAACTAGCGAAAAATATAAAAACGGATTGTAAAAGCTTCTATAGGTATGTGAAAAGGAAAAGACTGGCAAAGATAAATGTAGGTCCTTTACAGTCAGTCAGGAGAATTTATAATGGGGAATGAGGAAATGGCAGAGAAATTAAATAAATACTTTGTTTCTGTCTTCACGGAGGAAGACACAAAAAACCTCCCAGAAATATGAGAAAACCAAGGGTGTGGTGAGAATGAGGAACTTAAAGAAATTATTATTAGTAAAAAAGCAGTACTTGCAAAATTAATGGGAGTAAAAGTTAATAAATCCCAAGGACCGGATGACCTACATCCTAGGGTTTTGAAAGAGGTGGCCATTGGGATAGTGGACACATTGGTTGTCATCTTCCAAAATTCTTTAGATTCTGGAATGATTCCTGCAGATTGGAGGATAGCAAATGTAACCCTGCTATTTAAGAAAGGAGGGAGAGAGAAAACGGGGAACTACAGACCTGTTAGCCTCACATCAGTAGTTGGGAAAATGCTGGAATCTATTATAAAGGATGCAATAACTTGGTACTTAGAAACTAATAGTAAGATTGGAAGAGTCAACATGGATTTATGAAAGGGAAATCCTGTTTGGCAAACCTATTGGAGTTCTTTGAGGATGTAACGAGTGGAGTAGACAAAGGGGAACTGGTAGATGTGGTGTATTTGGATTTTCAGAAGGCCTTCGATAAGGTCCCACACAAGAGGTTGTGAACAAAATTAAGGCACGTGGAATTGGGGGTAATATACTAACATGGATTGAGAAAACAAAGAGTAGGGATAAACGGGTCTTTTTCAGGATGGCAGGCTATGACTAGTGGGGTACCACAAGGATCGGTGCTTGGGCCCCAGCTATTCAAAATCGATATCAATGATTTGGATGAGGGGACTAAATGTAACATTTCCAAATTTGCTGATGACACAAAGCTAGGTGGCAGTGTCAGTTGCGAAGAGGATGTGAAGAGGCTTCAAGGGGATCTCGACAGGCTCAGTGTGTGGGCGAGAACATGGCAGATGGAATATAATGTGGATAAATGTGAAGTTATCCACTTCGGTAGAAAAAACAGATAGGCAGAGTATTTCCTAAATGGTGAAAGATTGGGGAATGCAGATGCTGAAAGGGACCTGGGTGTCCTTGTACACGAGTCACTGAAAATGAATGTGTAGGTGCAGAAAGCCATTAGGAAGGCAAATGGTATGCTGGCCTTCATTACAAGAGGATTTGAGTACAGGAGTAAAGCAGTCGTACTCCAATTATATCGGGCCTTGGTGAGACCACACCTGGAGTACTGTGTACAATTTTGGTCTCCTTACCTAAGGAAGGATATACTTGCCATAGAGGGAGTACAACGAAGGTTCACGAGATTGATTCCTGGGATGGCGGGACTGTCGTATGAGAAGAGATTGAGTAAACTAGGCCTGTATTCTCTTGAATTCAGAAGAATGAGAGGGGACCTCATTGAAGCACACAAAATTATTACAGGGCTTGATAGGGTGGTTGCTGGGTGAATGTTTCCCTTGGCTGGGGAGTCTAGAACCAGGGGCCACAACCTCAGGATAAAGGGTAGGCCATTCAGGACTGAGATGAGAAGAAATTTCTTCAAACAGAGGGTGGTGAATCTTTGGAATTCTCTACCCCAGAGGGCTGTGGAGGCTCAGTTATTGGGTATATTCAGAACACAAGTCAATAAATGTCTGACTCGTAAGGGCATCAAGGGATATAGTGATAGGGCCGGTGAATGGAATTTAGGCAGAAGATCAGCCATGATCTCATTGAATGGTGGAGCAGGCTCAAAGGGCCGAATGGCCTACTCCTGCTCCGATTTCTTATGTTCATATGTTCTTGTGTTCTTAAGCAACCGCACTACCATCACCAAATACCAAACCAACCTGAGGGTCACCATTGAACAGATGCTTAAATGGAGCAGCCACACTAACAACAGGGCTACAAGAGACAGGCAGGGGCTTGCTACTCTGATCAGCGGCTCACCTACTCACCACCCTCTGAAAAGCTTTCCCCAATCTATTGGGCTGAAGTCAAGAGTGTGATGGAATCCTCACCACTCACCCATATGGGTTCAGTGAATCAACACTAAAGAAACTCATCATCCAGGACCAAGCAGTCAGCTTGACAGGGGCCTCTGCCAGTGAACAGAATATCCACCCTCTTCATCAGTGAATTGTGGTGCAGTATATCCGGTCTACAGGATGCACTGCAGCAACCCGGCAAATTGCATTGAGCAGGACTTCAAAATCACCTCAAATAACCTTCAAATCAGAGCCAGGCCATTCAGGAGAGAAGTTAGGAAACACTTCTTCACACAAATGGTGATAGAAGTGTGGAACTCTCTTCCATAAAAAGCAGTAGATGCTCGCTCAATTAACAATTTTAATCTGAGATCGATAGATTTTTGCTAGCCAAGGATATGAAGAGTTCTGGAGCCAAGGTGGGTAAATGGAGTTCGGATACAGAGCACCCATCATCTGATTGAATGGTGGAACAGCCTCAAGGAGCTGAATGGCCTCCTCCTGTTCCTATGTTCCTGAAGCAGCAGTTGAGACCTGGATATCGAGGCAGTTCAGGTCAGGTGGAACACACTTCAGGTGTGCCACATCTGGTTTCTACCGAGCTGGGAGCAGGAGGAAAATCAGCTGTTACATACTTGAAAAGTTGTGGTACTGCAATCTAAAGTTGAATTCCAAACTCTTCATTGGAACCTGATGTGCTCCCTATGTCCCAGTCTAAGACATGTATTTATACCAAGAACAAAAGTGGACCCAGCACTGACCTCTCGGGGACACCACTTCCAATCTACCCCAATCGGAGCAACATCCATTTGTTTCCCGTCTGTCAACTAACTTTCTATCCAAGATACAGAAAATGCTGGAAATACTCAGCAGGTCAGGCAGCACCTGTGGAGAGAGAAACAGAGTTAACGTTTCAGGTCAATGACCTTTCACCAGAACTGAAAGAAGTTAGAAATGTAATAGTTTATAAGCCAGTGGAAAAGGGGATAAGTGGGTGGAGAGAAAAAACAAAAGGGAAGGTCTGTGATAGGGTGGAGGGCAGGAGAGATTAAATGACAAAAGGGATGATGGTGCAAGGCAAAAGAGGGTGGTAATAGGACAAGTGAAGGAACAAGAGATGGGTCGAGAAGAGCTGTAAATGGCAACAGCAGAATCATTACCAGCAGCTGCTGTCCGAAAAAAAGGGAGCAGTGGTTATGATCTGAAATTGTTGAACTCGATGTCGAGTCCGGAAGGTTGTAAAGCGCCTCAGTGAAAGACGAGATGCTGTTCCTCGAGCTTGTGTCGAGCGTCATTGGAACGGTGTCGGAGGCCGAGGACAGAGAGGTCAGAGCGGGGAGTGGGACGGAGAATTCAAAGGACAAGCGAGCGGAAGCTCGGGGTCGGGCTGTCGGACTGAAGGGAGGTGTCCGGCGGAGCGACCGCCCAATCTGGGGGTTGGGTCTCCCCGATGTGGGGAGGGGATTGTAACCCCATTGCCCTCACATTCAATCTGCTTGTGTCACCGGGCGGGGAATGTTGGAGAGAGGCTGCGGCTGTGTCTCAGGACCCTGGGGACAGGGACAGGGCCAGGCGGGGACAGCGCTCTCCCAGCACCGGCTGCTCCAGGCTGCCCAGGAGCAGTGAGCCGGGCTCTTTACCCCCGGGGCGCGCAGCCGCTGCTCAAACCGCCCAGCCCCGCCCGCACCCTCGCGTTCATTCAAACCCTCTGTGACGTCAGACGCTCGGGCAGCTTTTTTCTCTCTTGCCCCGCCCGGTTACGTCACTCCGGGTTTTTTTCGGACGCATGCGCCCCCCCCACCCCCCACACCTGCCGGCCTTTGCTGCTTCTGTCGGTCGAATCGGTGCAAAAACAGAGACTCTGTTGGTTTCTGCTGCTGATTCCAGCAACAGCGATATAAACCTCGGCCCAGGAAAACTGACAAATATACAGGCTCATTATATCCCATCAAAATGATCGAATGGTTCTTTGTTCAAACATTTTAATTTCAGGCAGTTATATTTGGAATTTAAAAAAAAACATTCTATAAATCTGATAGTAGAAATCGCGGTAGATGCTGGAAACAAACATCAGGTCAGACACTGTCTGTAAAGAGAAAAGACACATCAATATAACATGAATTTTCCACTTTAAAGAACTTGTATTTATACAGAGCCTTTCACAACCTCAAGATGTCCCAAAGCGCTTCACAGCCAATTAATTACTTTTGAAGTGTGGTCACTGTTGTAATGTGGGAAACACTGCAGCCAATTTGCACACAGCAAGCTCCCACAGACAGCAACATGATTAATGACCAGATAATCTGTTTTTTACTGATGTTGGTTGAGGGATAAATATTGGCCAGGACACCAGGGAGAACTCCCCCTGCTCTTCTTCCAAATAGTGGCCGTGGGATCTTTTACATCCACCCGAGAGGGCAGGAGAGGCTTCGGTTTAACGTCTCATCCGAAAGACGCCACCTCCGACAGTGCAGCGCTCCCTCAGTACTACAGTGGGAGTGTCAGCCTGGATTTTGTGCTCAAGTCTCCGGAGTGGGACTTGAACCCACGACCTTCTGACTCAGAGGCGAGAGTGCTACCCACTGAGCCAAGGCTGACGCTCCAATGTCAACACACATGTTCGTTTCCAGCAGGAGTCACGAGATAGTGATCAGGAGAACCCGGTCTGATTTTCCCCTTCCTTCCCTGAGGGCACTGACACAACTTGGGGCAACACTGCCGCTGCCTGATCTGAGAATCTCGACATGGAACCTGGGATCCTCCTGGTCTGTGTGGCTCAGTGCAACAGTGAACAGCGCCTCTGCCAACTGGAACATTGATGGCGTCTTGTCTATTGCACACATCCGCTTCACTTCATAATGTTACCCCCTAACTATGGGAAGAGAAGACCCCTCTCCGAACCGCTCCTACTCCCCCCTCCACCCACTGATCACACATATTACAAAGCCCTTGCTGCTCCACTGGGAGGGAAGTGTGAATATACAGTCACCAGTGGTTTGGAGCACGGACCCACAGAACAAAACTGACCCTAATCTGTGATGAAATGGGAATTCTCACTCAGTGCTCTACTGTCCCATTAATTAATGGTTCCCCAGGCCTCCCCTGTTCCAATTATAGATTCACAGAATCTTACAGCACAGAAGGAGGCCATTCGGCCCATCGTGCCTGTGCCGGCTCTCTGAAAGATCGATCCAGTTAGTCCCACTCCCCCCTGCTCTTTCCCCATAGCCCTGCAAAATTATCCTTCTCGAGTATTGTAAGAATACACCGTTCACGGTAAACTTGACTGAATCTAAAGTGACCAAATGTACCGACAAGCTGTGAGGGCAAGAGACTGCTTGGCTTAAGCATTTGTAAAATAAATGATGTGCTTGCAAGCTGGTTTTTTTTCTCCAAAAGATAAGATCTTGAAAATTCTGTGAGAACCAGGAGTCAACCCACAGATGCAAAAACGACAAATTTTGCAAGCCCTGAATGTCTGGCCTTGGTTAACTAAGCGTGGAAACAGATAGGAAAGGAGAGAGAGAAAACAAGGCTATTCACACAGGTCGGGACATGAATGCTGTGGGCCAGTTGCCAAGTTTTGGGGTATAAAGATGCTGTAAAATGACCACTCGCGGCTGCAGTCGACGGCAGCTTGGTCAGTTGCCAGTTAAAGTCATACGTCTAGTCATCGCTGAATTGACCTCTCACTGGTGTTAGTACGTATGTGGTTGCTTATGGTCACTTGAGCTTAAAGTCAATGATTGAGAGTCGTGCGTGTTTACTATTAATAAGTGAATGAATTGAGTGCGAATTGTTTTTGTATACTCCGTGCGTGCTTACTTGTAATAAGTGAATGAATTGAGTGCGAATTGTTTTTGTATACTCCGTGCGTGCTTACTTGTAATAAGTGAATGAATTGAGTGCGAATTGTTTTTGTATACTCCGTGCGTGTTTACTATTAATAAGTGAATGAATTGAGTGAGAATTGTTTTTGTATACTCCGTGCGTGCTTACTTGTAATAAGTGAATGAATTGAGTGCGAATTGTTTTTGTATACTCCGTGCGTGCTTACTTGTAATAAGTGAATGAATTGAGTACGGTTTTGTATTTGGTATTTACTCGTAACCTCTTGCTGATTTTAAGTGAAGAATAGTTTACCCTGAAATCATTTGTCTCGAGTTGTCTGTTCCAAGGGTCTGAAATTTGGAAACTGTTTGACGGGGCGAGGGGCGATGTCCGCAAGTCTTACAGTATTTATGCAATTCCCTTTTGAAAGTTACTATTGAATCTGCTTGATCTGAGATTGATTGGCACATTCCCAATCAAACACAAGAAGGGGCAGAGGGAGCGATGGAAGGTGAGCAGGGTAACAGAGACAAAGGGAGGGCACGTCACAGAGAGGAGCAGAACTTCCTCGCGGTGGACAGTCCTGGAGAAGTGGCAGTGAATTAAACAATACCAACAAACAGCAACATCTGACGGTGTTCTGACAAAGGCTCCACTGCTCAGACATCGAGCTGTCTGCTCTGTCCACAGTTGCTGCCTGACCTGCTGTGTGTTTCCAGCACTTCCTGCTGTTGTTTGTGATCTGTCCTTGTTGCTTTGTCTGCTGATGCCTCCTGTCTGATAAGAATACGGAAAAATATCTCAAGAGATTGTTGACCGAAATATTTATCCGGAGTTCTTGCTAGACAGGAGTGATCTCTCAGCGTGTATTCAGTACCTGCTGGGCACGTTCTCTGCACTGTGTGAAAGCAAAGTGTCAGAGCAAATACCTGGAAAAATTCTGCCATGTGCTGGTAACACTGGGAAGTGGTTCATTTATTCTACCTCGTTCATGGTGGGTTTGTTAAATGCAATTCTCATTTTGAATGAACTTTGATTTATCACGGAATCATGCAGCACAGAAGGAGGACATTCGGCCTATCGTGCCTGTACCGGCTCATTGAAAGAGCTTTCCAATCAAGGGCAACGAGGGATGGGCAATAAATGCTGTCCCTGCCAGGGACCCCCATATCCCAAGAATGAATTTAGAGAAGGACAAGGGGACACAGGATCAATATAGTAAAATGCAAGCTCGAGACTGAAAATAGGAAGTTCTTCTCCACACAAAGACAGATTAACACTTGGAATGGGCTCCTCGATATAGTGGAAGCAGAAACACTGAAATTATCTAATAGAAACTGGAATGCTGCAATGAAGGGGGAACAGTGGAGTCTTCCTGAATGGATCAAGTAAGATGGGCCGAATGCCCATCCTGATCCTTAAATATCCTGTGAAGTCGCCCAAGGTGCACTGACGGGTTAGGAAGAGCAACTGTGCCCACCTGTTGGCGAATCATCAGTACGGCACAGAACATTTCTACAACAAAAAAGCACAAATACTGCAGATGCTGGAAAGCTGAACCGAAGACAGAAAATGCTGGAGATGCTCAGCAGGTCAGGCAACATCAGTAGAGGCAACAGACAAGTTGATGTTTCGGGCAAGATAAAAACAGGTGGGCACCGTGGGTGCAGACCACCTCGCCAGCACAGTGTTCCGACTGGGAGGATCCCCACACCAAGTACCTCTCCCTCCCCCTGTCTGCAGCATCACTGGCACATCCATCCTATATTGCTAGCAGCTCCTACCGGAGAGAAGGTGGGAGATATAGCTAAAGATTTAAGGCTAGAGAGCTGTAAAGTGCCTCGTAGACAAACCAGGTATCTACAGGCCTGTCCGTTTAACGTCAGTTGTGAGAAAGCTACGAGATTCTGTCATTAAGGATAGAGTGACTGAGCACTTGAACAAATCTGAGCTGATCAGGGAGAGCCAGGATGGCTTGTCATGTCTGACTAATCTAGTTGAATTTTTTATGGAGATCACTAATAAGATAGACACGGGAATGTCTGTGGGTGTTATCTATATGGATTTTCAGAAGGCATTCGATGAAGTTCCACACTAAAGATTATTGGTAAAAATGAGAGTGTACAGAATTGGAGGTAGCCTCTTGACTGGGGTTGGAAATTGTTGGGAGGTCAGAGACAGAGAGTGGGGATAAAGGGGAGGTACTCAGATTGGCAGGATGTGACAAGTGGTGTTCCCCAGGGATCTGATCTGGGGCCTCAACTTTTCACCATATTTATCAATGACTTGGTGATGAAAGTTGTATATCCAAGTGTGCAGATGACAGTAGGAGGGACAGTAAGTAGTGCAGATGGGAGCAGGAAGTTGCAAAAGGATATAAAGAGATTAAATGAGTGGGAAAGACTATGGCAGATGGAGTTTAATGTGGGCAAGTGTGAGGTCATCCACTTTGGACACAAGAAAAGATAAATCTAAATGGTGAGAAACGAGGGACCGTAGAGGAACAAAGGGATTTGGGAGCCCAAGTTCACAAATCATTTACAGCTAGTAGACAGGTACAAAAAGCAATCAAAAAGTCTAGTGGAGTGTTGGCCTTTATCTCAAGGGGGGTGGATTGCAAAGGGGAGGAAATGATGCTGCAGTTGTATAGAGCGTTCGTCAGACCCCATCTGGAGAACTGCGCCCAGTTTTGGGCATCGCTCCTCAGGATGGAGGGAGTGCAGCAATGATTCACCAGAATGATACCGGGGTTTAAAGGGTTAATTACGAGGGCAGGTTGGCTTGTATTCCATGGGTATAGAAGATTGAGGGGTGATCTGATCGAGGTGTTTAAAATGTTACAAGGATTCGACAGGGTAGAAATAGATAAACTATTTCTGCCGGTGGGGGAAGCAAGAACAAGGAGACATAACCTTAAATTAGAGCCAGGCCATTTAGGAGGGGAATCAGGAAGCCCTTTCTCACACAAAGGGCAGTAGAAATCTGCAACGCTCTTCCCCAAAAGACTGTGGATGTCGGGTCAATTGATATTTTCAAGACTGAGATCGATAGATTTTTGTTGGGTAAGGATATATGGAGCAATGGCAGTAAATGGAGTTCAGGTACAGTTCAGCCACGATCTCATAGAATGGCAGAACAGGCTCGAGGGGCTGAATGGCCTCCTCCTGTTCCTGCGTTTCTATCTCTGCACAAATGTGGCTAATAGAAATTTTGAATTTTAGTATTTGAAAAGCCTGCAATGTAAATATAATAAATGTAACAGGAACTCAAAACATTTTACCCTGTAAACAAAGCATAATAAATATAACAACTTGTATTTATATAGCGCCTTTAATGTAGTAAAATGTCACAAGACACTTCACAAGAGTGATTATCAAACAAAATTTGACACCAAGCCACATAAGGAGATATTAGACAGATGACCAATAGCTTGATCAAAGAGGTAGGTCTTAAGAAGTGTCTTAAAGGGAGAGAAAGGAAGTGCAGAGGTTTAGGGACGGAATTCCAGAGCTTAGGGCCCAGGCAGCTGAAGGCACGGCTGCTAATGGTGGAGCGATGGAAAATTGGGGATGCACAAGTGGCCAGAATTGGAGGAGTGCAGAGATCGCGGAGGTTTGTAGGGCTGGAGGAGGATACAGAGATATAGGAAAGGTCATTGAGGGATTTGAAAATAAGGATGAGAATTTTAAAATTGATACATTGCTGTACCAGGAGCCAATGTAGGTCAGTGAGCACAGGGGGCAATGGGTGAACAGGACTTGGTGCGAGTTAGGAGACGGGCAGCTGAGTTTTGGATGATCTCAAGTTTATGTAGGGTGGAAGATGGGAGGCCGGCCTGGAGAGCATTGGAATAGTCAAGTCTTGAGGTAACTAAGGCATGGATGAGGGTTTCAGCAGCAGATGAGCTGAGGATGGGGCGGATTCGGGCAATATTACGGAGGTGGAAGTACGCAGTCTTGATGATGGAGTGGATGTGTGGTCGGAAGCTCATTTCGGGGTCAAATACGACCCCAAGGTTGCGAACGGTCTGTTTCAGCCTCAGACAGTTGCCGGGGAAAGGGCTGGAGTCAGTGGCTAGGGAACGGAGTTCGTGGAGGGGAACGAAGACAATGGCTTCGGTTTTCTCAATATTTAGTTGGAGGAAATTCTGCTCATCCAGTACTGGATGTCAGACAAGCAGTGTGACAAATCACAGACAGTGGAGAGGTCAAGAAGGTGGTGGTGAGGTAGAGCTGGGAGTCATCAGCGTACATGTGGAACCCGACATTGTGTTTTCTGATGATGTCGCCGAGGGGCAGCATGTAGATGAGCAATAGGAGGAGGCCAAGAATAGGACCTTGGGGGACACCAGGAAGAGAATCCATTGCAAGTGATTCTCTGGCTATGACTCAACAGATAAGAATGGAACCAGGCAACAGGAACTGATAACACCTGTCAGCCAAATGATGTACTGTGTCCCTAAATATAATTTGAGTTCAGGCCTGTTGAATCAGACACGACTACATATATGTAGATTAAAATCATTTGAAGCTTTATTTGCGAGAGACTTGAAACATACCAGCAAAGCAGCAACATGTCACAACAGGTAGAGGACATCGTACAACATTCCCGCCATAAGACAGCCTCACCTAACAGGGCACAGTGATCACAATGATTGTCTCTGTCCTGGGAACTACGCCAACCAAGGCTTCTTCTGTGGAGGATTCACCGTAGCTCTCCTCCTCAGTTCAGGCTCTCTATTTTTATACCCTCTCTTATCATTGTCCTGTGATTGTCAGCGTGTCTCAGCAGCTGCGTTCCCTGTTCCTTCCCACTCTTTGATTATCAGAAAGTGTCAACACAGATGTTTCTCTTCCTGCAGGACTTAGCACCCAAGTCCTTGTAGCTCCTGTCAATGGGTAACAGCACCTTCTCATCCCACCCATTCTTTCGTGTAGCTGCTCAGTCCGTCCTCACTGGGAACCTGGTCGCCCCCAAGCTTGATTCTGAATTGTGTCTCTCTTTAGGCACCGGTTTGTCTGTCCCTGGCACCCTTTCTACATTCCCATGCTGGCTTTACCTTGACCAACTAACATTCATGTGTCCCTCCTGTGTCAAGTCAATAAACAGCAAGTAATTCCCCTGGACACACAATGCTAACATTGATTAGTTGTTCTAAGACACCATGGTTTGGAGATTATATTATCATACGTGACAGACTAAAGCTGAGAATTGACACTACTCATTGACATTCATAGAATCTTACAGCACAGAAGGATGCCATTCGGCCCTTCGAGACTCTTTGAAAGAGCTATCCAACCAGTCCCACACCCCGCTCTTTCCCCATAGCCCTGCAAATTCCTCCCTTTCAAGTATTTATCCAATTCCCTTTTGAAAGTTACTATTGAATCTGCTTCCACCCCGCTTTCAGACAGTGCATTCCCGATCATAACAACTCACTGCATCAAATATCTCCTCATCTCCCCTCTGCTTCATTACTACACTAACAAACTTCATGAATTCACTTCAGCTTAGCTGCAGGAATCCCTGATTAACCCTTTCCATTCCCGGTCTGTTACATTCATCCGATGTTAACTGGAGTCTGATCACCTATCAGACTGGCGCAGTCACTCTGTCAGACGGGAATGATTGTAAGGAACTTTGTTATAGATCCCAAACTCTTATATTACACACTCATCACAGGAATCACACACATGTTGTAAATAGAGAGATGCTTTAAATGACCAACAAGTAAACCCGTGATCAGATTGCATCGCAAGTATTTCTACAGAGTATCGGATCTATATTGCAGTGACCTTACATCACATGTCAAACACAGTCAGTGAAGCTGAGGGACCCCACATAAAGATCACCACCAGAGATATAGAGCAGAGCATTAAATACATGTAGAGAAATACATTCAGGACCACAGGGAATGGAATAATTATACAGACCCGATAGCCATCAATTCAGCAGTTTCCAACATCTTCCACAGGACATTATTCTTAAAGCAATGTGTTAGCGTGTGTGAGCCTATTCTATCAGTATGGTTCAGTTCATTGTTTACTGATACTCATACAATTTACTATTATAAACAGAAGCTGGGATCCTAAATCAAACTATTTTCTCAATCGCTGAGGCACTGGGCGATGGCAAAGGCCGGTATCCCGATTTAGGGATGGGTAATAAATGCTGGCCTTGCCAGCGACGCCCAGATCCCATGAACGAATAATTAATTTTTTTTTAAATAAAGTGGGCATGATTTTCCCAGACCCTGCGGGTATTTATTGGTGATAATTGGTGTTATCGGGAGGATTTTCCCAGACCCCGTGGGTATTATCGGTGATTATTGGTGTTATCGGTGGGATTTTCTCAGACCCTGCGAGTATTTATCGGTGATTATTGGTGTTATCGGGTAGGATTTTCCCAGACCCTGCGGGTATATCTGGTGGGATTTTCCCAGACCCTGCGGATGTTTATTGGTGATTATTGGTGTTATCGGGGGGATTTTCCCAGACCCTGCGGGTATTTATCAGTGATTATTTGGGTGGGATTTTCCCAGACTCCTGCTCCACTGCCGGGACCTGGCACTCACCGGGTGAGTCAATAGGTGGAGTATCGGGCCGATGCACCGCGGGTTTCCACTAAGCTTCAGGCTGCCTGTGTGGTCTCGCCGGAGGTGCCGAGTCTGGGAATATTGTGCCTGGTATAAGAAGCTGTTTTATTTTTATAAAGGGGTAAAACCCTCATCCTCCTGGATTGTTACTGTCTGGGGACAGATTTTCAGCGGGTCTGTGTTTTTATCCCCATCAGTGAGAGATGGACTGAAGTAAGGATAGAGTTTCTCAGTGAATGTACCAGTGAAAGTGTAGATATGGGACTTGTTATCTGAGTTATAAAAGGACACCTTCCCTCCCTCATAATCCAGGCAGACTCGAATCTTTCTCGGGTTCACACTCAGCTCTAAGGGTTTCCATGATTCGTCACAAGCCAAGTATTTATTCCCATCTCTCAGCTTCACTGCCCAGAATCCGTTACCTGGATCCAGGGTGATTTGCCCCTTCCTGTTGATGGTCTCCTTGGCCACACCCACAGCCCACTTAGTCTTTTTCCCCACCTCCACCTCCCAGGAATGTTTCCCTGATGTGAATCCCTCCGATCCCAGGACACAGACACTGGGATCAAATCTCTCCGGATTGTCGGGGATCTGCTGCCATTTCCCGGTGTTTCTCACGGTGCTCAGGTCCTCAGACAGGAGAAGGTAAGGACTGGCTGTATTAGGGTCCAAGGTGACTGGAGCTGGCGACAGAGGGACACAGATAGAAAGTTAGTCACTCACTGCAACTTTCACAGCCGGTTAGTGATTGGTAAAATCGGCAATGATCCAGAAGTAGAAATTAATTCAGCAGCGCACAGGGGAAACGGCAAGACACTGTCGGGAGAAGGTTTTACTGGGCGGACACACCCTGCAGTGAGAGAGAGAGAGAGAGAGAGAGGAGAGAGGGAGAGAGAGAGAGACAGGGAGAGAGAGAGAGACAGAGAGAGAGAGTGACAGAGAGAGAGAGAGTGAGACAGGCAGAGACACAGAGAGAAGGAGAGAGGGAGACTAACAGAGTGAGAGAGAGAGACAGGGAGAGAGAGATAGGGTGAGAGACAGAGAGAAGGAGAGAGAGAGACTAACAGAGTGAGAGAGAGACAGAGAGAGACAGGCAGCGAGAGAGAAAAAGACAGGCACAGAGACAGAGAGACAGGCAGAGACAGACAGAGAGAGAGACAGAGACAGGCAGAGTCACAGACAGAGAGAGAGAGAGAGAGAGACAGACAGACAGAGAGAGAGAGAGAGAGACAGGCAGAGACACAGAAAGAGAGAGAGAGGCAGAGTCACAGACAGAGAGAGAGAGAGAGAGAGACAGACAGAGAGAGAGAGGGACAGGCAGAAAGAGAGAGAGAGACAGGGACAGGCAGAGAGAGAGACAGACTTAGAGAGAGACAGGGAGAGAGAGAGAGGCACAGAGAGACAGAGAAAGACTCAGAGACAGGGACAGGCAGAGGGAGAGACAGAGGGAGAGACAGGCAGAGAGAGAGAGAGGCTCCTTATCTCACCATATATTCTCCATCACAGTGCAAAAGCAAAATACTTTGTCTGACCTCCTGAGGCTTTCCAATATTTTCTGGGGGCTTTTCTCCATCACAGTGTATTATGATCTACAATAAAAGGGCCAAGGAAGGTATCTGAGCCTTAAAATATCACGGTTCAGATGTGGTCGACAAGACATTGAAGTGAAGTATAACATGAACAGAAATTCATTATTGACTAAAGGATGTTTGTGTAGACTTTCACACAAGGTCAATCCAGTTTTGGTCACACTGAACATTAACACTTTTATATCTAAACACACTGTAATCCTCTCTAGTGACGGTGTCTGGAATTGTCCAGCAGCCCAGGTTTGCTGAATAAATATTCTCATTTCAAGTTAATTATAAGCTCTAAAGTCTTGAGTAAGTGTGGCAAACAAATTATCCCCTTCACACAACAGGAGAGAAAGTATATACAGGTAGTTATCAGATAGGCAAATGGAAAAGGGATAAACAGTCAGGAGGATTGAAAGAAACCGAGACAGGGGAAGTAAAGGACCAGGTCAGTGAACTGAACGAGAAAATGTAATCAACAGCTTCCAGCAGTTACACATGCAGAACTGGTCAATATCAGTTTGATGTCATTGAAAACATTTCTAGCTGATGAACAAATAGATTGGGTAAAATTAAATCATTCTGGTTAAACACATAGAATGTAATCCTGCGTGTGGTGTGGTATAACTGTGCCAGTCACTCTGATTGATGGGGTCGATATCCTTAGAATAGGATCCCATGAAATTATTACAATTCTACATTTACAGACTCCGCTTTTGTAAAGATTGATCTGTGCACAAAATGATTCTCAGGTACCAACATTTAACTTCAACAGTTATCGTATTTATTATAAAAACAGAAAATGCTGGAAATATACCGCACGACAAAAAGCATCTGAAACAAGAAGAGACAAGTTAACATCTTGGGTTTAGACCCTTCATCAGAACTGAAAACTGAAATATAAGTAAATCCCTGAGTAGAGGGGGAGAAAGAAAAGGGGGAGAAGAAATAGAAATAACAGCAGAAAATGCTGGAAACACTCAGCAGGTCAGGCAGCATCCGTGGAGAGAGAAACAGAGTTAACGTTTCAGGTCTGTGACCCTTCCTCAGAACTGGTAAAAGTTGGAGATGTAACAGGTTTTAAGCAGGTGCAGAGACAGGGAAAGGGGTGGGGGAGGGGAGGAAGGAATTGAAAGCACAATCTGTGCTAGGATTGAACTCAGGAGAGATAAAATGTTGCTAATGGGGATGGCAGAATAATCAACAGCTGCCGCCTGAAAAAATGGGGTGGTTTATAGTCTGAAATTGTTGAACTCAATGTTGAGTCCAGAAGGCTAAAAAGTGCCTAATCGAAAGATGAGGTGCTGTTCCTCGAGCTTACGTTGAGCTTCATTGGAACAGTGTAAGAGGCCGAGGACAGAGAGGTCAGAGTGGGAGTGGAGCGGCGAATTAAAGTGACAAGCGACCAGAAGCTCGGGGTCACTCTTACGGACTGAACGGAGGTGTTCCGCAAAGCGGTCACCCAATCAGCGTTTGGTCTCCCCAATGTAGAGGAGACCACATCGTGAGCGGCGAATATAGCAGATGCTCCAATCACAGAGAGAACATTAATGGGCTGAATGAATGGTGAGAGACTGGGAAATGTTTGCATTCAGAGGGACCTGGGTGTCCTTGTACATGAATCACAGAAAGTTAACATGCAGGTACAGCAAGTAATTAGGAAAACAAATGGTATGTTAGCTTTTGTTACAAAGGGATTGGAGCATAAGAGTAAAGAAGTCTTACTACAATTATACAGGGCATTGGTGAGGACACACCTGGAGTACTGTGTACAGTTCTGGTCTCCTTACCTAAGGAAAGACATACTTGCCTTCGAGGGAGTGCAATGAAGGTTCACTAGACTGGTTCCTGGGATGAGGGAATTGCCCTATAAGGAGATACTGAGTAGACTAGGCCTATATTCCCTAGAGTTTAGAAGAATGAGAGGTGATCTAATTGAAACATATAAAATTCTTATGGGGCTTGACAGGGTTAATGCTGAGAAAATGTTTCCCCTGGCTGGGGAATCTAGAACACGGGGTCACAGTCTCAGAATAAGGGGTCGGCCATTTAGGACTGAGATGAGGAGAAATTTCTTCACTCAAAGGGTTGTGAATCTTTGGAATTCTCTACCCCAGAGAGCTGTGGATGCTCAGTCATTGAGTATATTCAAGAGAGAGGTCGATAAATTTTTGGGAACTAAGGAAATTAAGGGAGATGGGGATAGTGCAGGAAGGTGGAGTTGAGGTAGAAGATCAGCCATGATCTAGTTGAATGGTGAAGCAGGCTCGAAGGGCCAAATGGCCTATTCCAGCTCCTGTTTGTTATGTTCTTATGAAGTCTGAAATGTAAATAGAATATGCTGCAAACACAGACCTCACCCACATTTCATGTCACCTCTCACTGCAGTATTTTATTAATTTCTTACCAATTTCCACCAAATCTTGCCTCTTTTCCTTATGAAAATCTTTCCCATGCATTCTCACTATCTTAGCTGGCTCCACACTCTTTGCTTCTCTTAATGTCCTTTGATTGCCTCACTGACAGGATCTTGTAGAATCTAACAGGTTCTCCCTTTACTACGGAGCAGTTTTCAGTTCATTGAATGCAGGAACTTTCTCTCTGATTAAACTATCTGTGGTTTGTTTGTCTCTTTATTCTGCCCTGCAAAGAGTTTTACTTATCTTCCAGTCTTCAGTTCCGAAGTAGGATGTAACTAAAACATGAGTCTGTTTTTTGAATGCAGACTGATAAAAGCATAACATTCGATAAATACATATATTTCAGAATTCCAACACTCAGTTTTTTTTTCTTTTATTTGTCCCATTATTTACTGACATTGAGAGGAATGTTTCATCATCCTTACAGGTAACTGCAGTAATCATGTTTATTTTTAAACCATTCTTTTGGTGAATGTTCTTGTGCTAGTTATAGTTTGGGCTTTCCATTACCCTCTTTATTGGTGTGAACATCAAATTGCAGTTTCCATAAGCAGACTCTGTGTTCTGTGCAGAGCTCAGAGACTTCTAGGACTCAGACCAAGTATCAGCAGTGGCTCAGTGGTAGCACTCTGACCTCTGAGTCAGAAGGTCATGGGTTCAAGTCCCAACTCCAGAGACTTGAGCACAAAATCCAGGCTGACATTCCAGTGCAGTACTGAGGGAGTGCTGCAGTGTCGGACAAGACATTAAACCGAGGTCCCGTCTGCTCTCTCAGCTGGACATGAATTTAAACGACAGCACAACACTAGAGATGTTGGGGTACACCAGGAGACCCTGAGAAGGAGAGATGTAGCTTTTTGAAGGAAAAGCTACACAGAGATTTGCTTATTGGGAAAAGAGTCATGGAGAAATTGATAGAGAGTCAAGGAATCCCAGGATGCTCAATGACAGAATCAGGCCATGTCCGTGCCTGTGTCTTTTATTTCGATGTGAGGGGCTGGATTCTCGCCAGTTGCTGGTTTAGCCCACGTGTCTCTGCCACTAACCCACTGGTGTCCTGGGGCCCTAATTATTCAAACAGGGCGAGTTAGGAGCAGTGATAGTGCTCCTCATTGAGAGACTGAGTTAGCAGGGAGGGAATAGAGCGCTGTTGCAGCCTGTTAATTAAAGGACAGGTGACTTCTTAAACAGCAGGAAACACAAGTGGCAAGATGTCTGAAGGAGTAGCAGGATGGACGCCCTCATTCTTTGATACATCGATGGAAGTGTGTCAGCTTTTATTCATTGAAGGCACTGCGCTATAATTGGTGTCCTCCTGTCTCTGGCTACTGGTTTTGTACCACATTCTCCCCTTCCTGTGCACCCTCCTCATGCTGTGTGAATGGATATTCTTCCCCCGTCTTCATCATCATCCCCTTCCAGTAGCAACAAGCTTGTCTTCACTGCGATATTATGTCGTACGTAGCAAGCTGCAGTGATTCTGGAGACTCTCGACAGACTGTATTGCAGGGCTCGACAAGATTCATCCAGGCATCGAGGGAAAAATTCGGTTTGTTAGAGCCTTCCGTTAGCGCCTGCGGGGGGCGCTAACGGGGCGCTAGGAACTTAGCGCCGGAGTGCGGCGATTTTAGCGCCGCTCGCAAAATCAACCAGTCGTTTTGCGGCGGCGCTAAACACCACCGCCACGATCTCCTGCACCTGCAGATCGTGAGTCATCGAGCGTGCAACGCCCCGGACCGGAAATTGAGTCGCGCCCCCTGCCTTATTGCCTGCCGCTAGGAACAGCAGGTAGAGGGGAACGTTTTCAAGTCGGGAAGGGGCTGGGGGAGCGCTATTTAAAGGCGGGCGCTTCCTGCCTTTTCTTGTCGGCAAAATTTTTGGTACACGCAGATCGAGAGGGAGACGGACGTCTGGAGAGATTTAACGCTGTCCTAAGGAGTTTTGGTCCTCAGCACCACTTTTGAGGTTCCTAAGCGCCGAGCTCTTTCCCTGGGCCTATCCATTAGTGCTTCCAACACAATTGCTTTCAAGGTCTCTCCAGGCCGAGATTCAAGGCTGCAACGAGCAGGGTGTGGCTGGCCAGCAAGATGGCCCCTCCCCTTTAAGAACTGGATGGCGCCAGCCTGTCTGGTTTCTATGGTAACAGTCATCGCCTTGCCTTCTGTAGCGTTCTGAGGTAGCGCCTCGCTCCTCGACATTAGCGCCTTAAGAGAGGTGTGTAGTGCCTGATTTAGTGCTCAAATCACCTCCAGGGGGCGATAGAGGCGAATTTTGCAATCGGAGGCGATAATTAGCACCGGGCGCTAAATTTTGCGTCCGGTCGATATTAGCGCCCCAAAATGGCCAATACACAATTTCTCCCCCCTATAGTCTTCTCTATCGCACTTCTTGCACTGACATAGGCCTTATTATGTCTGGTGTCCCCCTCTGTCTGTAGAAACCTTACTGCAGTTGTAAGTCATGACTGCTGGGGATAACCCTGATCACCAATCAACCATTTTGATACTTGGTTTGAGTCACAGGAGCTGGTGTGGTCGATTAACACATGAAGAAAGCATCAAGACAGCTTCTCAGATAGTGGGCTTAATGTTCAATATTAGATATGGGACATCACACACTAGCTCCACAAGAATCAAATTAAAGCATTACTTGTTCATGATACTGAGCAGGTTTTCATACGGGGCTTTGATGTGTATTCAGTCAATTGCTCCTTGCAGGTGTGGGAACCCTGCCAGTCTGTAGCACTGGACAGCTTTTCCTCATTGTTTTTCTGGTTCCATTGGGAAGAAAATGAAGTGAATGGCCCACAGTTTTTTTAAATTAGTTTATGGGATGTGGGCATCGCTGGCAAGGCCAGCATTTATTGCCCATCCCTAATTGCCCTTGAGAAGGAGGTGGCGAGCCGTCTTTTTTGAACCGCTGCAGTCCGTGTGGTGAGGGGAACTTGGAGGTGGTGGTATTCCCATGCGCCTGCCGCCCTTCTCCTTCTAGGTGGAAGAGGTCGCGGAGGTGCTGCCGAAGAAGCTTTGGTGAGTTGCTGCAGTGCATCTTGTCGATGGTACACACTGCAGCCACTGTATGCTGGCGGTGGAGGGAGTGAATGTTTAAGGTGGTGGAGGGGGTGCCAATCAAGTGGGCTGCTGTGTCCTGGATGGTGTCGAGCTTCTTGAGTGTTGTTGGAGCTGCACTCATCCAGGCAAGTGGAGAGCATTCCATCACACTCCTGACTTACATAAGAACATAGGAAATAGGAGCAGGAGTAGGCCATTTGGCCCTTCGAGCTTGCTCCGCCATTCAATGAGATCATGGCTGATCTTCTGCCTCAATTCCATTCACCGGCCCTATCGCCATATCCCTTGATGCCCTTACTAGTCAGAAATCTATCGACTTCTGTTTTGAATATACCCAATGACTGAGCCTCCACAGCCCTCTGGGGTAGAGAATTCCAAAAATTCACCACCCTCTGTGTGAAGAAATTTCTTTTCATCTCAGTCCTGAATGGCCTACCCTTTATCACACTTGTGCCTTGTAGATGGTGGAATGGCTTTGCAGAGTCAGGAGGTGAGACACTCACTGCAGAATACCTAGCCTCTGACCTGCTCTTGTTGCCACAGTATTTATGTGGCTGGTCCATTTAAGTTTCTGGTCAATGGTGACCCCCAGGATGTTGATGGTGGGGGATTCGCCGATTGTAATGCTGTTGAATGTCAAGGGGCGGTGGTTAGACTCTCGCTTGTTGGAGATAGTCATTGCCTGGCACTTGTGTGGCGTGAATGTTACCTGCCATTTATCAGCCAAAGCCTGAATGTTATCCAGGTCTTGTTGCATGTGGGCATGGACTGCTTCATTATCTGAGGAGTTGTGAATGGCACTGAACACTGTGCAATTACCAGCGAACATTCCCGTTTCTGATCTAATGTTGGAGGGAAGGTCATTGATGAAGCAGCTGAAGATAGTTGGGCCTAGGACACTGCCCTGAGGAACTCCTGCAGCGATGTCCTGGGGCTGTGATGATTGACCTTTAACCACCACAACCATCTTCCTTTGTGCTAGGTATGACTCCAGCCAGTGGAGAGTTTCCCCCCACCCCCCGATTCCCATTGATTTCAGTTTTACTAGGGCTGCTTGATGCCACACTCGGTCAAATGCTGCCTTGATGTCCAGGGGCAGTCACTCTCACCTCACCTCTGGAATTCAGCTCCTTTGTCCATATTTGGACCAAGGCTGTAATGAGGTCAGGAGCCGAGTGGTCTTGGCGGAACCCAAACTGGGCAGCAGTGAGCAGGTTATTGGTAAGCAAGTGCCGCTTGATAGCACTGTCGATGACACCTTCCATCTCTTTGCTGATGATTGTGAGTAGACTGATGGGTGGTAATTGGCCGGATTGGATTTGTCCTGCTTTTAGTGGACAGGACATACCTGGGCATTTTCCACATTGTTGGATAGATGCCAGTGTTGTAGCTGTACTGGAACAGCTTGGCTTGAGGCGCGGCTAGTTCTGGAGCATGAAGAGAGCATCAGTCACCTTCTTTATGCAATGGTGCATGACCAATGTGGTAAAGGTCACCAGATGCTGCCTGGAAGGATCCCTGTCCAGATGCAATAAAATTCAAGAACGCAGTGACATTGACTGCCAGACAGTGCGACTGTATAAGTGGATGTGAGCTGCAGGTCATCAGCAAGTAGTGGACGAATCTACCCAAATGCCTCTGGCTAGATCTTCGTGGGAGGTGAGGGACTGAGAAATCCAAGAACGGCCTTCTTGGTCATCAGCCCTGGTGAGCGAGTATCCCCCCGCCCCAATATAATGGTGGTGGGATTAATTAGGGTTGAGTTTGGGGCTTAAGTTGGGGAAAATAGAGTGGAAGGGTTGACCACCCACATTGTGGTGGAGCAGGCTCTGGGTGGACATTCAGGAAAGGCCGCTTTGTGTTGAGGACAATTGTGGAGTAATTATAAACCGGCAGAGTTGAGGCAGTCGCACTTATTGCCTGTTTAACTCAGATTAGCGCCCCACAATGGGAGGTTAATCATAAATTTCTCATCTCCCACCTAGATTTTTTGCCAATGATTTTAAATCTATGACCTATGGTTATTGACCATTATTAAATCATAGGCCAATCCAGACAAACAAATTCCACTGTCCCACTCACTCCCCCTACACATTAATATGCTTCTTTTCAAGCAATTATCTAATTTCCTTTTAAAGAATTTACTGACTGCGTTTCCCCTATCCCTGGTGTTCAGTGTTGCTGAAGACATGTGGGGTATTTAACATTTAAAAGGCTAAATTCCCAAATGTCATAAGAACATAAGAAATAGGAGCAGGAGTCGGCCATACAGCCCTTCGAGCCTGCTCCGCCATTCAATAAGATCATGGCTGATCTTCGACCTTAACTCCACTTTCCCACCCAATCCCCATATCACTTGATTCCCCTAGAGTCCAAAAATCATTCTATCTCAGCCTTGAATATACTCGGTTTTAGTCCAACAGGTTTATTTGAAATCACAAGCTTTCGGAGCGCTGCTCCTTCGTCAGGTGAAGGAGCAGCGCTCCGAAAGCTAGTGATTTCAAATAAACCTGTTGGACTATAACCTGGTGTTGTGCGACTTCTCACATTTGTCCACCCCAGTCCAACACCGGCATCTCCACATCTTGAATATAATCAACAACTCAGCATCCACAGCCCTTTCGGGTGGAGAATTCCAAAGATTCACAACCCTTTGAGTGAAGAAATGGTCTTAAATGGCTGACTACTTATCCTGAGACTATGCCCCCTAGTTCTAGACTCTCCAGCCATGGGAAACAACCTCTCAGCATCTAACCTGTCAACCCCCCTCAGAATCTTATATGTTTCAATAAGATCACCTCTCATTCTTCTAAACTCCGGAGAGTATAGTCCCAATCTACTCAATCTCTCCTCATAGGACAATCCTCTTCTCCCAGGGATCAATCAAGTCAACCTTCGTTGCACCGCCTCTAAGGCATGTATGTCCTTTCTCAGATAAAGGAGACCAGAACTGTGCACAGTACTCCAGGTGTGGTCTCACCAAAGCCCTGTACAATTGTAGTAAGACTTCCTTACTCTTGTACTCCAAGCCCCTTGCAATAAAGGCCAACATGCCATTTGCCTTCCTAATTGCTTGCTGTACCTTCATGCTAACTTTCTGTGTTCCTGTAAGAGGACATCCAAATCCCTCTGAACACCAACATTTAATAGTTTCTCACCATTTATACAATATTCTGTTTTTCTATTCTTCCTACCAAAGTGAATAACCTCACATTTCCCCACATCAGACTCCATCTACCACCTTATTGCCCACTCACTTAACCTTTCTATATCCCTTTGCAGGCTCTTTGTGTCCTCCACACAGCTTACTGTCCCACCGAGCTTTGTATCGTCAGCAAAATTGGATACATTAAACTCTGTACCTCCATCTAAGTCATTAATATAGATTGTAAATAGCTGAGGCCCAAGCACTGATCCTTGCAGCACCCCACTAGTTACAGTCTGTCAACCGGAAAATGACCCATTTATCGCTGATTGATCGTGAGCTTTCAGAAAACCGGCCTCCAGCAGCAGCAGTTTTCAGTTTTCAAATGTAGCTCCTCATGTCCCTTACATTTCTGACCAGTCCACTCTCACCTAAAGTTGGCTCCCTATTCAAGTGGGAAATAGTATTGGCACCGACTCACAATATGGAAATATCCAAGACTCCAGGATTTGGGACAGGGACACATCCATGGGGCAGGCAGAAGTTCATCACGGCCCACATCTGCCCTGAAAACACTCCCACTAGAATTTCTGCTAATTATTCAATGTCAAATGGAAGCTGATCTGACAATTACGTATTGTAACAGAAAACCGACAAGTAAAATCTAGTCAGTTGCAAATACAATTAGATATTTATTATAAAAAGACAGGTCTCTTCAACTAATAGAGAGAACTGTTTAATAGCTGGTGTCAGGAAGCTCACACCCACCTGTATTAATCACCGTCAGCATCTTTCTCCACACTCTGTACTGCAGTGACCCAATGTACTTCCCCACATTTATTAAAGGGTAAACCTTCTGCGGCTCTGGGAGAGTTCGCTTCGCTCTGGAACAGGAGATAAAGGTCAGTGTTGGATCATTCCAGGCTGGGCGAGAGATGTTAGAAATTAAAATATCGACTCAAATCAAGGGTGTAAATTATACCTTTTCTCAGTTGCCGGAAATTTCTGTGGAACAAGAACAATTATTACTATTTGTGTTTGGAGATCATTTTATCACAAAAAGAAAGTAACAGACTGGATTCCACAGAAAAGTACATTCTAAATATGGAAAGTTATTGGACTGTCTCTTCCTGTCCTCACTGTACTGTGAGTTACTCCACAACATTACAAATGACTCGATCTGACTGCACAACACAACTCACAGAGCTACAATCCAATTGTAAAATCCTGAAGTCTCAAATTCTGAGAATTAAAATATTATTTAAAGACAGCCACTTTAATCTATTCAAGTTGTAACCTGCATGTGTCCTTTGCCCAAAGGAGATGAATGTATCTGTGAATCTATACCAGTGTTGTCCAATAGCAATGGCTGACTTGCCACAGGTGTGACCAGAGAGACACCGTTTTAACCACGTGAACTAATTCAGTAGAAAACACCTCACACACTCACACAATATAGGTACTTCACGTGTATATTTACTGAACAAACATCTTTCACCAATCAGTAATCACAGAATTAAAGCACGCACAACAATTACAAAACACTGGCACACTCTGCTTCACGTCTTACCATTTTACCATCAGATGCACAAAGAGGTTAAAGTACACTTGCTTAATGCGTGTGAATATAACTATTGAACTATTGGGAGAAAGCTCTGCCTATCTGTGTATCTGACCCTGTGCAGAGCTCTCTCCTGGACAGAGTCATTACAGTTCCAGCCAGGCAGGAGCCAAGCAATGTGAACACGGTCCTGCCTGGCTGATCCCGGACTGTCGTTACCGCTCTCTGACTAGCAGCTGCAGTGTAAATGCACTCTCGGGGGAGAATGGTCTGACCGTTCTGAGGGGTTTCTTACTCTGTATGAAGTTTATTTTCCTCAGTGTTTGATTTGATGAAACTGTCCCCTTATAATAATATTTCACAGCAAACAAGCTCCAGATTTAGGAACTTCCATGTTAAAGACAGCCGTTAGTGCTCTTGGGTGTGAGACAGAAAACCAAATGTCACAGGTGATTGGTCTTATTTTGGTTAGTGAGTGAGTTTTATATCAGTGAGTGAGATAGAACAAGTCCAGCGAAGTATAGACCAATTAGCTGAACGTCAGTAGTAGGAAAGATAATGGAATCCTTACTCAAAGATGTAATAGAAAAACATCTAGAATCTGAAAATATAATGAAGAATAGACAGCACTGATTTCAAAAGGGAAGGTCATGCTTGACCAACCTTATTGAATTCTCTGAAGTAACAGAAAGGGTAGACAAGGGGAATTCAGTAGACGGAACATATTTGGATTTCCAAAAGGCCTTCGATAAGGTACCGCATAGTAGACTCGTGACTAAGGTCAGAACATGTGGAGTCAGGGGACAAGTAGCAGAATGGATAGCAAGCTGGCTGCAGAACAGAAAACACAGAGTAGGGGTTAAAAATAGTTACTCAGATTGACAAAAGGTGTAATGTTGTGTTCCACAAGGATCGGTGCTGGGACCACTGTTGTTCACCATTTACAGAAAACATTTGGACTCGGGAATTGGAAGTACAATTTCAAAATTTGCGGATGACACCTAATTGGGGATATAGTTAATACCGAGGAGGACTGCGATAAAATACAGAAAGACATTAATAAACTTGCAGAATGGGCGCGTAATTGGCAAATGAACTTCAATATAGGCAAGTGTGAGGTGATACATTTTGGCAGGAAGAAAAGGAGGCCACATACTCCTTGGAGAATAAGTCTAAATGGGGTAGAGGAACAGAGGGATCTGGGGATACCAGATACACAAATCACTAGAAGTAGTGACACAGGTTAATAAGGACATAAAAACAAACAAAGCACTGGGGTTCATTTCTAGAGAATTGCGAAGCAGAGAAGTTATCTTAAACTTGTATCGAACCTTGGTTGGACCACACTTGGAGAACTGGGAACAGTTCTGGTCAACATATTATAAAAAAGATAGAGGCACTGGAGAAGGTGCACAAAAGATTTACTAGAATGATACCAGAACTGAGAGGTTGTACCAATCAGGAAAGAGTGAACAGGCTGGGGCTCTTTTCTCGAGAAAAGAGAAGACTGAGGGGTGACCTGATGGAGGTCTTTAAGATTATGAAACGGTTTGATAGACGTAGAGAAGATGTTTCCACTTGTAGGGGAGACCAGAACTAGGGGCCATAAATACAAGAAAGTCACGAATAAATCCAATTGTGAATTCAACAAAACTTACATTTATATAGTGTCTTTAACGTAATAAAACTTCTTTTCCCAGAGAGTGGTGAGAACGTGGAACGCGCTACCACATGGAGTGGTTGAGGTGAATAATATAAATGTATTTAAGGGGAAGCTAGATAAACACGAGGGAGAAAGGAATAGAATATGTTGGTGGGCTTAGGCTACGAAGGGTGGGAGGAGGCTCGTGTGGAGCACAAACACCAGCATGGACCTGTTGGGCCGAAAGGTCTGTTTCTGTGCTGTAAATACTCTGTAATTCAATGTAATATTCTAGGTTTTGATGGCACACCCTGCACGATCTTGAAGATTGTGTCAAAGAGGGACGAAGGAAACAAAAACCAAATAAATAAACAGCTACCGTTAAAAACTTGATGCTGTCCTGTTCACTCAGCACTTGTTCAATATCCTGAACAGTGACTGAAAGCGATGAGATTTCCTCCGTTATCTTCTCAATCCTCCTCTTCATCTCCTGACTGTTTTTCTCTTTCTCCAGTTTCAGATCTTCCAACTCAATCCTCTCTTCCTCATGGAGAAACTGGTGAAGTTTTACAAATTTTGCTTTAATCTGTTTCTCTGTCTTTACGCCTTGGTCCTTTGGAAAAGAATAGTGAGATTGAGAAAACAAATGAGCATTTTAAAAAGGTTGTGCAGCCTGTGCAGTTCTCTTCATACAAGAATCTTTTAGAGAAAAACATTCTCTGCTGCAGTGAAATCCAGTTAATGGGGACCAGATGATAATTTATTCAGAAGAGGGAGCTCTAACTGAGGATCGAGCTGCTGTATTTTCTTTAACTCCGGTTTCACCAGCACAAGGGAAGTGTCTGTGCTAATTCAATGATTTGCTAAATTCAGATTTTACTTTGGTAATGGACATTCAACGGTTCAAAGAAAAACACATCGTGATTGAAAAATATACAACAAAGTGACATCAAATGTACCTGAATGTGGGTTAATGTTTCCACATAATCACTTTTTACAGCGTCACATTCCTTCTTCTTGTCCTGGACCGGCTTCAGTAAGGTTCGCAGTTCCTCCTGAACAAAGATCAGTTAATTTGTACACTTTTGTGCCATAAACAGCTGAAAAGTAAATTCCATCTAGTTTAATCAATGAGAATTCTCAGAGCATTCATTCCCTCGAATATAGAAGATTAAGGAGTGATCTAACTGAGGTGTTTAAGATGATTAAAGGAGTTGAGAGGGGAGATAGAGAGAAACTATTTCCTCTGGTGGGAGAGTCCACAAGGGGGCAGAACCTTAAAATGAAAGCCAGGCCGTTCAGGGGTGATGTCAGGAAGCAATTCTTCACACAAAGGGTAGTGGAAATCTGGAACTCTCTCCCCCAAAAAGCTGTAAGGCTGGGGGTCAAATGAAAATTTCAAAACTGAGACTGAAGGATTTTTGTTAGCAAGGATATTAAGGGTTTCAGAACCAAGGCAGCGAGATGGAGTTAAGATACAGGTCAGCCATGATCTAACTGAATGGCAAAACAGGCTCGATGGGCTGAATGACCTATTCCTGCTCCTATGTACAGCTCTCAGACTTTTATGGGGCCTCTTTTTCTTCACATTCAGCAGTTTCTGAGAAAGATTTTCAGCTTGCTGTCTGTCATAAAGCTGGCATTAGGGATCGGCCGCCCGCGACAGGAACCACCTGATTCCATTTCCTTTGCATCATGAATGTTTGATCCGAGATATGAAGTTAATAGAGAATTTGTGAGAGTTTTTTTTGAACCTGATTTGAAGTACTGGCCAGAAATTAACTCGACTATTACTGTACTTACTCTTGTTGAACCCATGCTGTTGAAACCATTTCTCTTCTTACTAATAAACAACCATGCCGTAGACGCCATTACACCCATGAGTAAATGCCACAGGAGTTCCACTGCTTTATAATACAATGTTAATCTAGTGAGTCGGTCATATCTCAAAGTGTTACCTCCATCAACATAACCGTCTATTCCTTCCTCCCTCATGTACTTATCTAGCTTCCCCTTAAATGCATCTGTGCTATTTGCCTCAACTACTCATTGTGGTAACAAGTTCCACATTTCTCCTGAATTGAACAGCAAGTGCGAAGCTTGGTTGATATACAAATGTCAATCGAACCCAGAATGATTCAACTCACTTCTCCAACAGGATTACAAATAATCAAATGTTTTTTCTGAATCAGGCACAGAACAAAAGAGAGACTGAAGCAGCCTGATTGTCAAGTAGCTTTGCCCTAAAAAAATCAGCTGATTGCCATATTGGCCATTGAAGCACAGGACAGCTTCTTTACCAAGACTACTTTTCCCTGCTACAGTTTTATATATGTAGGCATCAAGCCCACACTGGCCCTATGGTTGTAAGCAAGATAGATTTAGCTGTGAGGTCTGAAACCTTGCACTGACTGGTGAAGGGGACCTATCCAAAACATTATAACCTGTCTTTGCTCCTTACAGATATTGACTGACTTGCTATTTATTTCTAGCATTTTCTGTTTTTATTATCAGTTCCATCATTCTACGTTGAAGTATTTTCTGTTGTTGATGGAGAGGGGGAGGTGCAGTTTCTCTGTACAAGCCAAATGCGTGACGTGGCGCACCTGAAATTCACGAAGATATAGTTAGCAAACAATAGTTAAATTTACCCATAAATTGGCCCAACTCCTGTTGGATGTAGATCCAGTAAGTTTTCTCCACGTAACCTCTCTCAGGGGCCTGGGTTTGAGTTTTGCTTTACTCATCTCTACTCTTGGTGCAGTTGTAGCTCGGTTTCCCCTCTGGTGTGTCTTCTGCTAGTATTGGTGCTCCTTTTGCAGCCATGACTATGTGCCCTGATGTGCCGTTCTCTGGTTATCTGGTGTGACCACATCTACAATTGATGCCACTGTTGTGGCCGTGGCAGTTTTTGCCCTTTGTCCTCACCTGTTGCACCAACATTGTTTTCAGCTGCTGGACTCCTGGGCCTATACTGTATTCCCCATGAATGGCTCTCTAAACCCAGCATTGTCAAACCGCAAATCCTTCGCCCAGCGCTGCCACGTCTTGTGATCCCACTCCCTCAGTGTACAATATATCCTGTTACTCCCTGTGAACAACCTACACCAGGATCTTTACAGCACTACAGAGTGTGCCGTGCATTGAAAGGGCCGATCAATTTGTACTGATCTGGAAACTGGTTTTTAGAATAACGTGAAACTCTCACTTTCTTCTGCAACAACACTACAATCGCAAGCCTGTGTTAAACGGGAAGCATTTCAAAAATCCAAGCACTTTATCTAAATTACCCAGACTGTTGATCAATCCAAATCTACTGATGTAAATATTACTGGTCACTATGTCTCTCGATTTGAAGAGCGCCAAAGCACAAATTACAAGATAATTACAATGAGGGGATGATTCCACTTGGGAGAGCTCAAGGCTGGAGGTCATAAATAGAAACATAGAAACATAGAATCTAGGAGCAGGAGTAGGCCATTCGGCCCATCGAGCCTGCTCCACCATTCAATACGATCATGGCTGATCATCCAAATCCAGTCCCCTGTCCCTGCTTTAATCCCCACAGTACACATATCCCACCCTACCCCCGTAACCCCATGTAAGATGGTCACTAGTAAATCCAATGGGGAGGGTTCAGGAGCGAATTCTTTACCCAGAGAGGGGTTGGGGTGTGGACCTCGCTACCACAGAGAGTGGTTGCGGCGATAGGGTGAGAGGAGGCCCGTGTGGAGCATAAACACTGGTCTGGATCAGTTAAGACGTGCGGCCTGTTTCTGTGCTGTAAATTCTATGTAATTCTATGCACTGCTCTCGTTCCAGGTTGGCAGCTCACATCCTGCAGGTATTGTCCTGAAGACACGAATGGCCAGCCACCTTCTTAGTGAACAATCACCTATGACTACAACCTCACTGTGACCTGCAAACTGCATCTTTGTTTGGCTGTCTCTGGCTTTCTATCGGCCTTTCCTTCTACGATTTTATGACCTTCTACCTACAGTAGCCTAGTGGTTATGTTACTGGACTAATACTCCAGGGAAATTGATTTAATATCTCACTCTGGCACTTTGAGAATTTGAATTCAGTTTAAAAAGCTGGTACCAGTAAAAGTCATGATGCGGAGATGCCGGTGTTGGACTGGGGTGGACAAAATTGAGAGGTCGCACAACACCAGGTTATAGAAGGGGCGATCGATAGCTCCGAAAGCTTGTGATTTCAAATAAAACTGTTGGACTATAACCAGTAAAAGTGGTCATGAAGTTGTCAGATTGTGGTAAAAATCTAACTGCTGTCCTTACTCAGTCTGGCCTGTAGGTGGCTCCAATCCCACACCAATGTTGTTCACTCTTAACTGGCCTTTGAAGTGTCCGAGCCACTCAGTTGTTCAAAACTGCTACAAAGAAAAAGACTACAGTGGCTCACAAGGTCCACCACCACCTTCTCAGGTCAATTAATGCTACCTTGTCAGCAATGCACACATCCTGAGAATTATTTTAAAACTGGGCAGTGCCTGGTATCTGCTCACTAATTATAATCTCGAGTATCTTCACAGGGTTTCTGACCTTTCTTGCTTCTTTCAATAACTTCAATCCATCCAGCATTCCCCTATCATTGACTTCCTTCAGCACGTGTCCCTCTATGATGAGAATCTGCTGCTGATTGTACTGGTCTCCAGCTACAGTCCCTGAAGGTTCCCTCTCCAGGTCTGATCCTATCCTGGCCTTATCACTGACGGAATCAAATTCTATCCACTCAGCCTCAGAAAATCGCTTGCCTTCTCTCCCTGTAAGTTCCTGCACCTCGAAGGTCAGAAATCCTTTTTAAGCTGCTGATTAACAGACACTTTTCATATCTCTTCACCTTTGTATTGTATCCCTCTTTCTCCTTTATGAATATTGCACAATAACCACACCTCATGGACTCCACCTTAGTTATAATTTTCTCAGCTGTTTCCCTTTCTTGTTCTATTTCTCCTGTTGTCCCTTAAGTTATAATTTTTTAAATTCCAAACATTCCCTTTTAATTTTCCTTCTGTCCACTATCCGTATTTTAACCTTTTACTTCTCTGGGGTTTTCTTTGCTGTATCTGGTCTCTGGTGGTGTGCTGTGTCACCTAATTCACACAGGGGTTTTATTTCACCTTACTTCTCCTCCACTCTATCCCTTTCCCCTTAACTTCTCAAGTGCTTTCCCGTTAAATCTGCCTCTGCTCTTTAAGAAAATACCGAGAGTAATTGGTCTGCTTCGGTTTCCTGGTCCCTGTTGTTTTACCCAATTGCTGAAACTTTGCGCTGTTCGAGAGGCTTTGGAGGAAGTTTAACAAGTTCATGTCGACATTAAATGCTTCACATCTAGAATATAAATAGGAGAAACGTTCCACAGATCATCACTTGTCACGGAGACAGGATCGGTATCGATCTGATAACATACTGTACAAGAGACTTCACTCTGCATTCCAAGGGCTGATTAATTTACACTGATCTATTAAAATGGTGTTTAGAATAAAGTGAAACTCTCACTTCCTGTCCCTGGTTCCTTCAGCAGCGATACAAATGGCAGTCCGTGTAAGGACTGAGTAATTAAATAAATACAAACGCATTATCTAAAGAGCTTTAAGTATTGAGAGACGCTCAAACCCGAATCTGTGAACGCTCCCTGTTCTGGATTCTGTTACCTGTGTCTGTATTTTATTTTACACGGTATCTACTCACCTTACTCTCTTCAATAGCTTCTTCTAGTGGCAGAACCTCGTGGTTTTGATGCCTTTTTGAACTCTGACAAACCAGACAGATGGGCTGTTTGTCAGTTTTACAAAATAATTTCATCTTCTCCTTGTGGCGGCTGCATTCCTGCTGACTTTGAGCACTTTGATCACATTTTACAAATGTCTCCACGATGTTGGCGAGGGTGCGGTTGGGTCTCAGGTTCCTGGAGGAAGTCTCCTTTCTACAGAGGGGACAGGCGGCGGTGACAGCGCTCTCCCAGTACCGGGTTATACAGGATCGGCAGAAGTTGTGATCACAGTCGAGTACGACAGGGTCTTTATACAGATCATGACACACAGCACAGGAGAGATCACCTTCCATCTCGAAGGACTGGTCAGCTTGCACTGTGCTCCAAGTAAAATGGTGAACAGTGTAAAGTGAAACAATTTCAATTTCAGTTCCTGATTCCAGCAGCAACATTATAAGCCACAGCCCAGAAAAGGGCAGGGAAGAGTGATAAATATAGATGGATTGTTGAAAAACCAGGCTGGTTGGTTCACTCATTTTGTTCAGGGAACCTGCCACCCCTTCCCAGTCTGGCCTGAATGTATCTCAGCTCCTGTAAGAATATAGATAAGTTTTAATTTATTCTAATACAGAACAAAGACAGAACAGCTAATCTAGATGGAATTAATTTAAACTGTGCTGGCAGGCTTTTGAACAGAGCAAGGGCGAGTGTAAGAGAAGGAAATTACTGCAGTATAAATAAGGCAAGAGGTTCATTTTACTGGAGCATAACATCAAAGATTTGTATAACTTAGACTATGGGGGCTAAATTGGGCCGTGTAGTGCCCACTTTTTAGTTGCTATGCTGCCACATAAGACTCGAAAATGGGGTCGGAGATGTGCACACAGTTCCGATGGGAAGTGCGTAGGATGCCATCTTGGTAAAGGGGTTTGTACGCACGACAAACGACCGCCGGCAGCACGTAGAGCAGCGAGATGATGACGTGAATCAGAGTGCAAAGCTGATTTGAAGCCACCTCTGCTATTTTGAAACTCCTCACTCCAGCCAACACCCTGTCTTAACCTCGCACTGCTGAACACAGCGTTTAAAAAGAAAGACTTGCATTTATATAGCGCCTTTCACAACCACCGCACGTCCCAAAGCGCTTTACAGTCAATGAAGTACTTTTTGAAGTGTAGTCACTGTTGTAATGTAGGAAGTGTAACAGCCAATTTAAGCACAGCAAGCTCCCACAGACAGCAAGGTGATCATGTGTCAGCCAGTGGCTCAGTGGGTAGCACCCTCACCTCTGAGTCAGAAGGTTGTGGGTTCAAGTCCCACTCCAGAGACTTGAGCACCAAAATCTAGGCTGACACCACAGTGCAGTACTGAGGGAGTGCTGCACTGTCGGAGGTGCTGTCTTTCGGATGAGACGTTAAACCGAGGTCCTGTTTTTCCCTCTCAAGTGGATGTAAAAGATCCCATGGCACTATTTCGAAGAAGAGCAGGGGAGTTATCCCTGGTGTCCTGGCCAATATTTATCCCTCAATCAACATCACTAAAACGTTATCCGGTCATTCTCACATTTGCTGTCTGTGGGAGTTTGCTGTGCACAAATTGGCTGCCGCGTTTCCTACATTACAATAGTGAGTGCACTTTGAAAAAGTACTTCAATGGCTGTAAAGCGCTTTATAAATAAAAGTCTTTCTTTTCTTTCTGATGTTAAATGGAATGAAGGACCCCCCACCAGCACTATTTAAAGGGATCATCAAGTATTTACAAGTTAGTTGCTGGATTATTTCTTCTGGTTGCTGGTGCAATTGTGTGTGTTTTTGGAGGTTTCCTGTACTTGGCTAATGTTTGAATACTCTACAGGGAGTGGTGTGGCTGGTCCTGCAGTACTTCTTTTGTCATATAAAATATTGTGGTGAAAGAAGTTGCTTCCAGACATGGGTGGCCTGGTAGGGCTTCCTCTAGGAATTGAACACGACTGAGAATGAAGAGAAGCCACGCAGAGCAGGACAAGCTGCTAGAAGGGGGATGAAGTGGAGGAGGAGGAGGAAGTGGGAAAAGGAAGGAAGGCTACAACGTACACAGATCCTTTCTACGTGATCAAATTATTCATGAGTGATACCAGTAACCTCAACGACACCTCCCCATTCACCAACAGTCCCACACTCGTTACCTTTCCTCCATCACCGACCATCACATCGTCGACTTTCTGACAACACAAAAGTAAAATCCACCAGAAAATGCACATTCAAATCCAATTTTATAAATTCACCCATTAAATAATGCATACAAAATGAAACTAATCCCTCTTGTGCAGAACCTTAGTGCCTGTCTTCAGTGTGCCTTTGCCTATCCTAGTGCTCCGACGAGGTGCTTCCTCAGTGGCTGCAGCATAGGTGGTGGAAGGCTTCTGACCTTCAATTGAGGAGATGGCAGATGGCCTTGGAGGATGACCTCGAGCAGCTCTGGGCCTAGAGGGCCTGGCTTCAGACTGCACCATCTCAGTATGGGCTACATCTGTCTGGGCCAGCTAACTGACAGGCAACAGCAAGGAGTGGCAGGCGTGGGAGCAGGAATGCTGTCATCCTGAGAGAGCACTGCAGGTTCCTGTTCCATGGAGCCACTGCCACTCTCCCGGGGCGGCGCCTCAGCAATCCTGCTGATCTGTTGGAAAACAGTTTGATGGATCCCTGTGACACCGTGGAAGCCCCATTGAACAGTGGTATCCAGAGCCACAATTGCAGCAGTCTCAGATTCCACTGCAGCACTCAGACCTTTGATGGAATCTGTGACATCGGCCATCAGACGCTGCATCACGGTGGGTTCCACCTGTGTGCTGATGGAAGTACCACCCGTTCCATCTTTGACAGGGTGGCTCCAAGCTCTTTGGAAAGCCCAGTGCCAAGTTGGAGCCGGACTCCTCTGTGCTCCTTGACATTGTGCGCAGGCTTTCCAGTGCACCGGGCATTTGGTTGTGTCCACCCATCAGCCTTCTTCAGTAGCCTAGGCCACTGAAGTCCTCATCTGAAGAGAGAAGGAGGATTAGGTATGCCTCAGCGATGCCCATTCAATGATGGCCAGCAATGTCTCCTCCATGGGGGTTAAAACATGCAGGTGCGCTTGTCCTCCTCCAGCTCCTTCCTGCTGCCACCTGTTATGCGCCACCTTATCCTGCAAGAAAGAGCTGTGAGGCTTGCAACAGTGCTAAGTGTGTGAGGGTTTGGTAAAGCATTTGAACTGAATGGTCGAGTACTTCTTCCCACCGCCCCCTGAGCATATGTCTGGAGGGCCTCCTGCCCCCCTGCGGATACAGGATGTCTCTCCTTCTCTCCACGTTTTGCACCAAGGCCTCCAGTCAATTATCAGAAAACCTTGCTACACTCTCTCGCAGGTCGAGTCATCTTGACAAAAATGTTCAAAATCAATTTACTTCCTGACACCAATTCCAGCAGTCACAATGCAACTTCCCCTTTAAGACGCTCCTTAAAACCTACCTCTATGACCAAGCTGTCCCAATACCTCCTTATGTGGCTTGGTGTCAAATTGTGTTTGATAACACTCATGTTTCTGAAGTGCCTTGGGATATTTTACTCCATTAAAGGCGCTATATAAATACAAGTTGTTGTTTTATTGAGTTGCAGGCTGCCTTTAAGCAGCGATAGCCACTGGCGATATCGGGCCCTCTGCTGAGTCCTTCTATTTTGGAGTCTGAAACCTGAGTTTAAAGACAGAGAAATAACAACAGAAAACGCTGGAAAAACTCAGCAGGCCAGGCAACATCCGTGGAGAGAGAAAGAGAGTTAACGTTTCAGGTCAAAACCCTTCGTCGGAACTGAAAGAGCAAGAAATAAACAGATAAAACTGCAAGGGGGAGGCTGGGGGGAGGAATAAAAGAACAAAAGGGATGGTCTTTAGTGAGTAGAGACATTGAGAGATGCTCAAGGCAAGACGAGATCTCTCAATGTCTCTACTCACTAAAGACCATCCCTTTTGTTCTTTTATTCCTCCCCCCAGCCTCCCCCTTGCATTTTTATCTGTTTATTTCTTGCTCTTTCAGTTCCGACGAAGGGTTTCGACCTGAAACGTTAACTCTCTTTCTCTCTCCACGGATCTTGCCTGGCCTGCTGAGTTTTTCCAGCGTTTTCTGTTGTTATTTCGGATTTCCAGCATCCGCAGTATTTTGCTATCGTTTTAAACACATAGGGGGAAAAATTAGGTCGCGCCCCGTTTGGGGCGCAAATATCGTCTGGACGCAAAAATTAGCGCCTGGCGCTAATTATCGCCACTGACTGGAAACTTCACTTTTACCGCCCCGGGAGGTGATTGGAGCGCTAAATCAGGCGCTGCACACCTGTCTTAAGGTGCAAAGGCCGAGCAGTGAGGCGCTAACTCAGCGCGCGAGCGCAGCGCAGGTGCTGCCAGTTAGCGAGGGAACACAGACACACTGGCGCTGGCCAGATCTTAAAGCGGGGGGGGCCAACTTGCTTCCCAGCCACACCCTGCTCATTGCAGCCTTGAATCTCGGCCTGGAGAGACCTGTGAATCCATTTTGCTGCCAAGGATGGAGAGGGTGAGAGAACGAGCTCAGCGCTTCACCGAGCGGGCCTTGGATGCTCTGGTTGGCGCGGTGGAGCGCAGAAGATGTATACTCTTCCCTGAGAGTGGCAGGAGGCCTTTGCCACGTGAGTACAGAAGAGTGTGGAGGGAGGTGGCTCAGAGCGTCTCCTCCAGGAGCATGGTGCCCAGGACCCATGTTCAATGCCGCAAAAAGTTCAACGACCTCACTCGGGTCGTCAGGGTGAGTGGCTTTTTCTCAATACCTCTCCATCCCTCCATCTCAACCTCACTCTATGGCCAGAGGGTCTTAAAACCCCAATGCACAACACTCATCCAACACCTATGGCCCTTTCATGAAACACACACACACATTCCACACTTTGCATACAGTAAGGGCTATTCACCTATGGGAGGCACATCAGGCAAGACCATGGCTGTATATTTACTCAGATGCTGTCCTTTTTCTTGCAGGCCAAGCTGGCGCATAATAGGAGACAGCTGCAACGGACAGGTGGAGGGCGGCCTCAGCTGCAACCCCTCAGCAATCTTGAGGAGCGCGTCCAAAGGATTGTGGCAAGCCGGGTGATCGGTCCCGTCGCCACTGGAGACGCCGACCTCATTCTGGACAGCAATGGTAAGGTCATCACCTTTTTGTCCTCTGTCCTTCCACTTGTCCCTCACAACACCAGCCTTTGACACTTTCAATCCAACTTGCTAACTCGCTGCACTTATTCCTCCCTTACTGCCACCCTGTCCTCACGCTAAAGCCACTCTTGTACCTCCCTGCTTTCAGATGGTGATTCACCAGCTGAGGAGACGGGCCCTGAAGCTGCCAGTGGGAGTGAAGCTGCAGCCGAGGAGGAAGAGGAAGCCGGAGCATCAGTGCCACCTTCTCCCGAGGAAGCCCATGCCCACACTGGGAACACGCCTTCCCTGGAGGGGAGCAGGGGGGAAGGGTCTGATGAGGGTGAAGCTCCAGGACCCAGCGGGCTGCAGCAACGCCATGGGGGTAGGGAAGAACGGGGGCCTTCTCCCCAGAGGGAGAGTATGCCAGCGACTCCTACTGCAATGGACGCAGAGGAGGAGCGGCTGATCGCAGAAATGAACACCCAGGCGGTGGGCATGCACACTGAGCTCATGGGTGCAGTGGGAAGGGTGCCTGAATGCATTGAGTCACTGGCAAGGAGTGTGGAGCACTTCGCTGTAGCACAGGCGGATGCCACACTAATGCTTAGTGCTGCAATTCAGTCACTGACTGCCGTGATCCCATCTCTGACTGCTCTCATGCAGACTCAGATTGAGGCCACGCGAGCACTGACTGCTGCCAACCTCGATGGTTCGTTCACATGTCCCCGGGGCTCTCACTGCGCCGCAGCAGGCCAGAAATCTGTGCTCCAGCAGATTGCTCCGAATGCTGAAGTGCTGCCCCGTGGGAGTGCCAGTGTGTCGGTCGAGCAGGGAGTTGCTGTCCTCTCTCACGATGACAGCATTCCTGCTGCCAGCACTGTCACTTCTCCACTGCACTTGCCACCGCCTGTAGGACAGACTGCTGCCGCCCATGCAGAGTTGGATCAGTCTGCAGCCGGGCCCTCCAGGCCCAGAACTGGTCGAGGCCGTCCTTCAGGGGCATCTGCAGTGTCAGGGTCTGACAATCAGCAGCCTTCCACCAGCCTTGCTGCAGCCACTGAGGTCCCATTACGGAGGAGCAATAGGGTTAGAAGTGGGGAAGTGCGCAAGGGAAGGAGATCACCCTCGAAGGGCAAAAAGTAGGAGGTGTGACAAAATGCTGATCATTTTTTTATTAAAGGCCGAGGTTCGTGGTCCAACTTTTGTCTAGTGTTTTGGACATTATCTCCAGGTTGTGAGAACCAGTTATGTTAATGACTGTTTTTTTGTGTTTATTTCTATGAGTTTGTCATGAGGAAATGACACACACAGAGTTTGTAAAATAAATAAGTTTTTGTATTCAAAATATACATGTTTGGTGTTTGGAATCATTGGTGCCTTGGCCGGCTTAGGGGTTGCGTGCTGGGTTCATTGATGTTGTTAGCAATGGCAGAAGCCATTTCCACAACAGGGGCCCTAGAAGCGGCTTGCTATCAGCCGTTGACGGACGGCCCTTGCAGTTTCACCATTGTGGGCCACCCTCCCGCCTTGGTGCTGCTGATGATCATCCTCCTCGTCCTCTTCCTCCTCTTCCTCCTCCTCCCCTGGTGGTGCTCCAAGGCCTGGTGGCATTGGCTGGGTCCTGACGATTGCCATGTTATGCAACATGCAGCACACAACTACGAAGTTGGATACTCGCTCAGGCGAGTACTGCAGGGCTCCTCCAGAATGGTCGAGACAGCGGAACCGTTGCTTCAGCATGCTGATTGTGCGCTCAATGATGTTCCTGGTAGCTTGATGGCTCTCGTTGTACCGCAGCTCAGCAGGGGTGTTGGGCGTACGGAGCGGTGTCATCAGCCAGGTGCTCAATGGATACCCCTTGTCCCCGAGAAGCCAACCAACTGGCTGATGCGGTGCCTCGAAAAGTTCTGCCACAGTAGTCTGGCGCAGGATGAAAGCATCATGGCAGCTGCCAGGATAGTGGGCATTGACAGCGAGTATCAGCTGTCTGTGGTCACAGACCAACTGAACATTCAAGGAATGGAACCCCTTTCTGTTCCGGAATTCCTCGGCATTCTCATGTGGAGCACGCAAAGCCACATGCGTGCAGTCAATGGCGCCCTGCACCATGAGGAAGCCCGCTATCCTCGCAAAGCCCAGAGCGCGGTCACGCTGCTTGTCTAGGGTCATGGGGAAAGAGATGAACTCTCGTCTCCTTTTAAAGAGGGCATTTGTGACCTGCCGGATGCAGCAATGCACCGCGAACTGGGAGATATTGGCGAGGTTCCCAGCAGCAGCTTGAAATGAGCCAGTAGCATAGAAGTTGAGAGCCACTGTGACCTTCACTGCCACCGACAGAGACGTCCTGGACCTCAGTTGAGGCTGCAGATCTGGCTGCAGCAGGTGGCAGAGCTCAGTGACCACCTCCTTGCTGAATCGCAGCCTTCGCAAACACAGCTCCTCAGACATATGAATGTAGGAGAGCTGTTCACGATATACCCTGGGAGGGTAAGCTCTCCTGTACATACGCCTGTTGGCCCTCCTCCGTCTGGCCATCATTGCCACTCTCTCTCTGCGTCTCTGTGTCCTCCGATTCAGCTGGAGCAGGACGACGCCCCCATTCAGTGCAGCCCCCATAGTCTCTTTGCAAGCAAAGTTATGAAGGACAGCAACCAAAGTACCAGCGAAGTTAGGATCAGTAGGCAAAACTACCTCACAAAGCGTTGACTCAATGCAGAAGTCTCTCTTTCTCTCTCTCCGAATCTCTCTCTCTCTCTCAGAACGAGTGGTGCAAAAATGTCAACCACAGAAAAAGACAAGAAGAGGCCCCCTTTAAATAGCGCCCCCCCCCCCAGCCCCACAGCGATTGATAGCGTTCCAGTCTTCCAGTCGTTGGATGCGCCAGGCAGTAAGGCAGGGGGCGCCACTCAATTTCCGCTCCGGGACGCCACAAGGGCGTTGCACCATGGAATGACATCACAATCTGCGCGCGCAGGTGGTCGCAGCGGTAAAGTTTAGCGCCGCCGCACAATGTCTAGTTAAGTTCCCGAGCGGCGCAAACATCGCTGCGCCCGGGCGCTAGCGGCTTTGCGCCCCATTAGCGCCCTCTTTAGGCGCTAACGGGAGGCGCAACCAACTGAATTTTTCCCCCAGAGAGTTTGACCAAATTATTAAATTATGAATACTGCTTTTCTATTGGTGGCCACTTTAGAAAACTGTTTCTGTAAATTATGTGAACAACCTCTCGCTCGCAATTCGGGATTATCACACAAACTTTTTCACTTTTGACTTAATCAAGGAATCAATAATTTAAGGTGAATGAGAGCTAATAAGGCTTGAATGATGGAGTGTGATTAAGGTACCTGGTGTTGTTGTGAGAGCGTGAATGTGCTTGTTAACAACATGTTCATTTCAATTTAAGATTATTCTCCCAGAAGGTAGGAGAATTAAGGAAAACTTTTGTGCTTTATGAAAGTGTTAGTCTTTGTACATTTTAAATTAGACATGTGGTTTGGATTTATTTTGATGAAGTTTAAATACCACTGCTGAAATACACAAAGGTTTTTTAAAGAAGGGTAAAAAGAAGCTTTGGAAAAATGCAAAGTTACAGTTTGAATTTTTGCCAAGCACATTTTGTTATTGTCTTCCCAGCAGGTCTGAAACTGCTGTTGTGCTGGCTGACTCCTCCCCCACCCCCAAGGGCTTTTCACAGTGCAGAAGTAATTAACCCCTTACTGCTATTTGCCAGATTGCAATCCTGAATGTAAAGACATGCTGAATTTGTTTATTGAAAGCATCAGCTCGAAGCGATACCCGCCACTCACTACTGCGAAAGTTCCTGTGGAACAAGTTCTTTGAGTTGGGAAATTCCAGATGATTGATCATGATAATGGTGCATGATTTGTGGGCCAGGTCATTAAACAATGTGCACTATGTTAGGGATCGAGCAGAAATTCCACATCCTAGACCACCCGCATGTGTCAGGCTTGGTGGAAAGAACAAACACAATGGTTAAAACTATGTTGGAGAAAGAAGCCAGTGAGACTTGGATCTTAAAAGTACACCTGATTGGTGATAGTAATTGAAGGAACTGTGTCTAAAGTACTGAAATGAGAAGTCGCACAACACCAGGTTATAGTCCAACAGATTTATTTAATTTTACAAGCTTTCGAAGCAGTTCGCTCCTTCATCAGGTAAGTTAGCAATGAGAGAATCTCCCAGAATTCACAATTTAAACCCAGACAAAATCGATTCACATTATTCACTACAACAAAGAGCACAGCCAAGACAATGAGATGTGTCCCAGGGGGTCCAACGTGTCAAACCAACTGCTGGCTGCATATCCTGTCAATTTGTGTTTTTGTGTTAGTCTTTTAAAAAAAAAAAACACCTGGGAAGACCGGCCATGATGTCAAGTCACGTTCTGTATCGTGACATGAACCCGATATCGCGATTGAGGCCATCCTCATGAGTGCGGAACTTGGCTATCAGTTTCTGCTCTATGATTTTGCGCTGTCGTGTATCTCGAAGGCCGCCTTGGAGAACGCTTACCCGCAGATCCGAGGCTGAATGCCCCGGGCTGCTGAAGTGTTCCCCGACTGGGAGGCAACCCTCCTGCCTGGCGATTGTTGCGCGGTGTCCGTTCATACGTTGTCTCAGTGTCTGCATGGTCTCGCCGATGTACCATGCTCTGGAGCATCCTTTATCAGGTAGACAACGTTGGCCGAGTCACATGAGTATGTACCGTGTACCTGGTGGGTAGTGTCCTCACGTGTAATGATGGTATCTGTGTCCATGATTTGGCATGTCTTGCAGAGGTTGCCGTGGCAGGGTTGTGTGGTGTCTTGGTTGCTGTTCTCCTGAAAGATGGGTAATCTGCTGCGAACGATGGTACTTTTGAGGTTAGGCGGCTGCTTGAAGGCGAGTAGTGGAGGCGTGGGGATGGCCTTAGCAAGGTGTTCGTCGTCATCGATGACATGTTGAAGGCTGCGAAGAACATGGCGTAGTTTTTCCGCTCCGGGGAAGTACTGGACGACGTAGGGTACTCTGTTGGTTGTGTCCCGTGTTCGTCTTCTGAGGAGGTCTATGCGGTTTTTCGCTGTGGCCCGTCGGAACTGTCGATCGACGAGTCGAGCGTCATATCCCGTTCTTATGAGGGCGTCATGTCACGATACAGAACGTGACTTGACATCATGGCCGGTCTTCCCAGGTGTTTTTTTTTTAAAAAGACTAACACAAAAACACAAATTGACAGGATATGCAGCCAGCAGGTGGTTTGACACGTTGGACCCCCTGGGACACATCTCATTGTCTTGGCTGTGCTCTTTGTTGCAGTGAATAATGTGAATAGATTTTGTCTGGGTTTAAATTGTGAATTCTGGGAGATTCTCTCATTGCTAACTTACCTGACGAAGGAGCGAACTGCTTCGAAAGCTTGTAAAATTAAATAAATCTGTTGGACTATAACCTGGTGTTGTGCGACTTCTCATTTTTGTCCACCCCAGTCCAACGCCGGCATCTCCACATCATAAAGTACTGAAGGAACACCTTTTGACTTTTGAAGCTATAACAGGTCATGAATGAGCTTCTCCCGGAACACCAGGACGCTTTTTTTTAAATCATTCATGGGATGTGGGTTTTGCTGACAATGGCAGCATTTATTGCCCATCCCTAATTGCCCTTTAGAAGGTGGTGGTGCGCTATCTCCTTGAACCGCTGCAGTCTATGTGGTGAAGGTTCTCCCACAGTGCAGTTAGGGAGGGAGTTCCCGGATATTGACCAAACGACAATGAAGGAACGGCGATATATTTCCAAGTCAGGATGATGTTGGGTCGATCCCGGGTGGTGTGTCCAATTTTACTCTTACTATTGTTTTCTGTAGTGGTTTGTTACAACTGAGTGTCTTGCTCGGCCATTTCAGAGGGCAGTTAAGAGTCAACCACATTGCTGTGGGTCTGGAGTCACATATGGCCAGACCGGGTAAGGACGGCAGGTTTCCTTCCCTAAAGGACATTAGTGAACCAAATGGGTTTTTACCACAATTGGGTAGTTTCATGGTCACCATTACTGATGCTAGCTTTTTTATTCCAGATTTATTTAATTACCGAAATTTAAATTCCCCAACTGCCGTGGTAGGATTTGAACTCACGTCTTTGGATTATTAGTCCAGGCCTCAGGATTACTGGTCCAGTAACATAACCAATATGCTACCCTGGCCAAGTATGTTTCAATTTTCTATCTGTTTTGGCGATGCCAAGAGACAGATAAATTAACCCTGATCAATTGTGGCAATTGTTTGAACTGCGGACTCATGTTAAAGGCAAAAAGGCAAGATCCCACATGTAACGAAGCTAAATTGGACCAGGGTGAATGAGCAAAATGTCTGAGACAAGGAAAAGGACCAAATAATGGACTGATAGCGATTTACGACTCGCACATTTTCCTACTGTTAATGTTTTCTTTAGTATCTTTGCCTTGCGAGTTATGTAATCGTATGTATGTAGAATCTAATCAGGCAGTGCTCAGAGAAATGGTCCACAATCTTAATAAGGTCAATTTGGGAAGATGGGTAAATGATAAAACAATGCGCAAGCAATTAAAGGGATTGTTTAAAGGAATAATAGGCAGCTGGAATGTTATACCAGAACAACCAAGACTGTAAAAAAGAATTTATCTCAAAGGCAATATGTGTGGTATGGATCGAGTTTTTTTTTTACTTAATCCGATCCAAAAAGGGATTAAATGTATTTGCAAACAATTTGATACCAAATTTTATATTAGGCAAAGAAATGAGAATGTGTAAATCAGATGGGAATATGGATTGGCATAATGTGCAAAGATTCAGATTGGTGTATTATGCCAGGAAGCCTGCAAGCAGAGTGAGATTATTTCGGACTGATTCCCGTGATAATGGCAATCCTGTTGTATCTGCTGATGTGAGACCGATGGAAATATTTGAAGTGGACTTGATAGACTTGTTGGAAGATGAAATACACCAAGGAGTTTGTAAACTGTCCAAGGGTATTGGTGAGATAGAATGAGGGAGTGTGGAAAGCCCCAGACACCTCTTGTTGTTCCAGGGACAGTGGTTCCTCACTATGCGGCTGCGATGTGCGATATAAATATGAGCTCTGACCGGAAAATAAATTTGCGAGGCCACAGAAAGGAAGTTCTTTTTAGCCTCGAAGTGGGGAATGTAGGAATATAGATATTTTTTCATGTGATTCTAATACAGAACAAAGACAGAACCTCTCATTTAGATAGAATTAATTTAAACCGTGTGCTCGCAAATTCCTAACTTTTCCTTTCGATGACACTGATGACATTGGAGATGGACATTGTACTGTAAGGATTGGCACATATAGATTATTAAATAATTAAACTAGTTGGCATTAATATAATATGGAGCCAAAAGAGTTGTTAGGTTGAAAAATAAGTGTTTAAAACACTGGCTTTTGTTGACGGGGGAGGTGGAGGGGGTGGTGTCAGAGAAGGAAATTACTGCAGTATAAATAAGGCAATAGGTTCCTTTTACTGTAGAGCATGACATCAAAGGTTTGTATAACAAAGACTGTGACTTGGGAAAATCAAGGATTGGAGGTAACGCTGTGGTCTGACAAGACACAAGGCCCCTCATAATTGTCCAGCAATCTGTTCGATGATCCAAGGGTCATAAAACACCCAATAGAGTTTGAATCCAGCAGGAAGCCAGACAATGACAGAAAATGGTATAAAGAGAGATAGAATGTTTCACTCAATCGGAACCCTTTGACTACCTTCAAGACCAGGTAATGTGAACAGGCTTGGAGAAGCCAAGCTCACGATTTCCTGCTCAAAGTTCCCGACACGGATGTTTTTAGACACTGGACTAAATGTGTACTATTCTGTTTGAGGTAAATTGTCAGACATATTACTGTCTCTAGCTTTACGAATCTGTTAAAAGGACGAGGAAGGAATTAGCCAACAGGTCCCACAACATGTAAAACCACCGCAACAAAACAACAATACCTGAAATATCAGACGGAACCAGCAGCAACAACTAGGACAGGACTCAGACAATTCCAGTCAACCCTGCAAAGTCATCATCAACAGCGGGGGATGAGGGTCCAAATTAGAATAGTTCTTCCACGGACTAGTTGAGCAATAGCCTGACACAGAGTCCCATCAGCCAGATACCCAGACTCCTCCATCACCATCCCTGGATATGTCCTGCCCCACTGATAAAATACACCCACCAGAGGTGGGGCCAGAACGGTGTAACATCGGCTGGATGTGGTCCTCAACATTGACTCCAGACCCCATGGAGTCTTGTGGCTTCAGGTCACAAAAGGCCAAGAAAAACTTCAACTGATCACCACCAACTGCCCCTCAACTAATGAATCAGGACTCTATGTTGGAGGAAGCACGGAGGGAAGCAAGGACACAGAATGTACCCTGGGCAGGGGACTTTAAGGTAACACCACTGACCGAGCTAACCGAGTCCTGAAGGACATAGCTGCCAGACCGGGCCTGTGTCAGGTGGTGGGAAAACCAACACGAGGGAATAACCTACTCAACCTTACCCTGAAAAACCTACCTGTTGCAGACACATCTGTTCAAGATCACATTGACAGGAATTAAGACCACACAGTCTTTGTGAAGGCTAAGTCGCATCTTCACACTGGGCATAACCTCCCGGTGGAACAGATGAAGGACAAATCTCAGAAACAAAAACTAGTTATCCATGAGGCCCCCAGCAGCACCAGATTGTAGATCACCTCATGGTCCACCACATCCTTCAGCTCCAACAAGACAAAGACCAACCCTGGTTAACAGGAAGTGTAGAAGGACATGCCAAGAACAGCACCAGGCCCCAGGCAAATGTCTAAATGATGGACCAACCAAGTGAAACTACAACACAGGACTACCTGCATCCAAAGCATAAAAAGTGACCGACTATAGACAGACTAAGCAACTGCACCACCATCACCAAATACTACACCAACCTGAGGGTGACCATCGAACAGAAGCTTAAGTGGACCAGCCACACCAACAACATGGCTACAAGAGACAGGCAGGGGCTTGCTACTCTGATCAGCGGTTCTCCTCCTCACCACCCCCTGAAAAGCTTTCCACCATCTATCAAGCTGAAGTCAAGAGTGTGATGGAATCCTCACCACTCGCCCATATGGGTTCACTGAATCAACACTCAAGAAACTCATCATCATCCAGGACCAAGCAGTCAGCTTGACAGGGGCCCCTGCCAGTGAACAGAATAGCCACCCTCTTCACCAGTGAATTGTGGTTGCAGTATATCCTGTCTACAGGATGCACTGCAGCAACCCGGCAATTTTCATTCAGCAGCACCTCAAAATCACCTCAACTAACCTTCAAATCACAGCCAGGCCATTCAGGAGAGAAGTTAGGAAACACTTCTTCACACAAAGGGTGATAGAAGTGTGGAACTCTCTCCCATAAAAAGCAGTAGATGCTAGCTCAATTAACAATTTTAATCTGAGATCGATAGATTTTTGCTAGCCAAGGATATTAAGAGTTCTGGAGCCAAGGCGGGTAAATGGAGTTCGGATACAGAGCACCCATCAGCTGACTGAATGGCGGAACAGCCTCAAGGGGCTGAATGGCCTCCTCCTGTTCCTATGTTCCTGAAGCAGCAGTTGAGACCTGGATATCGAGGCAGTTCAGGTCAGGTGGGACACACTTCAGGTGCGCTCCATCTGGTTTCTACCCAGGTGGGAGCGGGAGGAAAATCAGCTCATACATATTTGAAAAGTTGAGGTATCGCAATCTAAAGATGAATTCCAAACTCTTTATTGAAACCTGATGTGCTCCCTATGTCCCAGTCTAAGACATGTATTTATACCAAGAACAAAAGTGGACCCAGCACTGACCTCTCGGGGACACCACTTCCAATCTACCCCAATCGGAGCAACATCCATTTGTTTCCCGTCTGTCAACTAACTTTCTATCCAAGATACAGAAAATGCTGGAAATACTCAGCAGGTCAGGCAGCACCTGTGGAGAGAGAAACAGAGTTAACGTTTCAGGTCAATGACCTTTCATCAGAACTGAAAGAAGTTAGAAATGTAATAGTTTATAAGCCAGTGGAAAAGGGGAAAAGTGGGTGGAGAGAAAAAACAAAAGGGAAGGTCTGTGATAGGGTGGAGGGCAGGAGAGATTAAATGACAAAAGGGATGATGGTGCAAGGCAAAAGAGGGTGGTAATAGGACAAGTGAAGGAACAAGAGATGGGTCGAGAGGAGCTGTAAATGGCAACAGCAGAACCATTACCAGCAGCTGCTGTCCGAAAAAAAGGGAGCAGTGGTTATGATCTGAAATTGTTGAACTCGATGTCGAGTCCGGAAGGTTGTAAAGCGCCTCATCGAAAGACGAGATGCTGTTCCTCGAGCTTGTGTCGAGCGTCATTGGAACGGTGTCGGAGGCCGAGGACAGAGAGGTCAGAGCGGGAGTGGGACGGAGAATTCAAAGGACAAGCGAGCGGAAGCTCGGGGTCGGGCTGGCGGACTGAAGGGAGGTGTCCGGCGGAGCGACCGCCCAATCTGGGGGTTGGGTCTCCCCGATGTGGGGAGGGGATTGTAACCCCATTGGCCTCACATTCAATCTGCTTGTGTCACCGGGCGGGGGATGTTGGAGAGAGGCTGCGGCTGTGTCTCAGGGCCCTGGGGACAGGGACAGGGCCAGGCGGGGACAGCGCTCTCCCAGCACCGGCTGCTCCAGGCTGCCCAGGAGCAGTGAGCCGGGCTCTTTACCCCCTGGGCGCGCAGCCGCTGCTCAAACCGCCCGGCCCCGCGCACACCCACGCGCTTATTCAAACCCTCTGTGACGTCAGACGCTCTGGCCGCTTTTTTCTCTCTTGCCCCACCCGGTTACATCACTCCGGGTTTTTTTCAGACGCATGCCCCCCCCCCACACCCACCGGCCTTTGCTGCTTCTGTCGGTCGAATCGGTGCAAAAACAGAGACTCTGATGGTTTCTGCTGCTGATTCCAGCAACAGCGAGATAAACCTCGGCCCAGGAAAACTGACAAATATATCAGCGCATTATATCCCATCAAAATACTCAAATGGTTCTTTGTTCAAACATTTTAATTTCAGGCAAAGTTATGTTTGGAATTTAAAAAAAACACCAAATTCTATAAATCTGATAGTAGAAATCGCGGTAGATGCTGGAAACAAACATCAGGTCAGAAACTGTCTGTAAAGAGAAAAGACACATAGCATGAATTTTCCACTTTAAAGAACTTGTATTTATACAGAGCCTTTCACAACCTCAAGATGTCCCAAAGCGCTTCACAGCCAATTAATTACTTTTGAAGTGTGGTCACTGTTGTAATGTAGGAAACACTGCAGCCAATTTGCACACAGCAAGCTCCCACAAACAGCTACGTGATAATGACCAGATAATCTGTTTTTTAGTGATGTTGGTTGAGGGATAAATATTGGTCAGGACACCGGGGAGAACTCCCCCTGCTCTTCTTCCAAATAGTGGCCGTGGGATCTTTTACATCCACCCGAGAGGGCAGGAGAGGCTTCGGTTTAACGTCTCATCCAAAAGACGGCACCTCCGACAGTGCAGCGCTCCCTCAGTACTACAGTGGGAGTGTCAGCCTGGATTTTGTGCTCAAGTCTCCGGAGTGGGACTTGAACCCACGACCTTCTGACTCAGAGGCGAGAGTGCTACCCAATGAGCCAAGGCTGACACTCCAATATCAACACACATGCTCGTTTCCAGCAGGAGTCACGGGATAGTGATCAGGAGAACCCGGTCTGATTTTCCCCTTCCTTCCCTGAGGGCACTGACACAACTTGGGGCATCACTGCCGCTGCCTGATCTGAGAATCTCGACATGGAACCTGGGATCCTCCTGGTCTGTGTGGCTCAGTGTAACAGTGAACAGCGCCTCTGCCAACTGGAACATTGACAGCGTCTTGTCTATTGCACACATCCGCTTCACTTCATAATGTTACCCCCTAACTATGGGAAGAGAAGACCCCTCTCCTAACCGCTCCTACTCCCCCCTCCACCCACTGATCACACATATTACAAAGCGCTTGCTGCTCCACTGGGAGGGGAGAGTGAATATACAGTCACCATTGGCACATAGCCAATCAAACACAAGAAGGGGCAGAGGGAGCGATGGAAGGTGAGCAGGGTAACAGAGACAAAGGGAGGACACGTCACAGAGAGGAGCAGAACTTCCTCGCGGTGGACATTCCTGGAGAAGTGGCAGTGAATTAAACAATACCAACAAACAGCAACATCTGACGGTGTTCGGACAAAGGCTCCACTGCTCAGACCTCGAGCTGTCTGCTCTGTCCACAGTTGCTGCCTGACCTGCTGTGTGTTTCCAGCACTTCCTGCTGTTGTTTGTGATCTGTCCTTGTTGCTTTGTCTGCTGATGCCTCCTGTCTGATAAGAATACGGAAAAATATCTCAAGAGATTGTTGACCGAAATATTTATCCGGAGTTCTTGCTAGACAGGAGTGATCTCTCAGCGTGTATTCAGTATCTGCTGGGCACGTTCTCTGCACTGTGTGAAAGCAAAGCGTCAGAGCAAATATCTGGAACAATTCTGCCATCTGCTGGTAGCACTGAGAAGTGGTTCATTTATTCTACCTCGTTCATGGTGGGTTTGTTAAATGCAATTCTCATTTTGAATGAACTTTGACTTATCACGGAATCATGCAGCACAGTAGCAGGCCATTCAGGCAATATTACGGAGGTGGAAGTACGCAGTCTTGGTGATGGAGTGGATGTGTGGTCGGAAGCTCATTTCGGGGTCAAATACAACCCCAAGGTTGCGAACGGTCTGGTTCAGCCTCAGACAGTTGCTGGGGAAAGGGCTGGAGTCAGTGGCTAGGGAACGGAGTTCGTGGTGGGGAGCGAAGACATTGGCCCAAAAATTCATCCTGGTGCGCGAGAGTACGCACTGCGTACACTCGCGTATTCCCTCTGCAATTGCCGGTTTTCTGCATGCACTGCGCATGCGCTGAAAACCGGCACTTCATGTCTGGTCAGTTTCATGGATATGCGAGTAATCGCGTGGGCTGGTGATTCTGCGCGTGCGTCGGAAAATTCATGTATTTTGTGAATGAGAGTAGTGTGTGTAAGCTCCTAGCAGTTACACATTTTAAAACCAGGAGCAGCAGCCATTTATACATTTACCGAGATAGTAGGAGGAAGAAATCCTTTTGGAGTGTGGCTACTGAGGTGAGTTTTTTAAATCTGAAAGACACAAAAGTTTTAAATGAAGTCTTATATAAGTTAAGAGTTTAAAAAAAAAATTTTTTTAAACGGGTTTTGACCATTTGGAGTAGTATAGCAACTGTGGGTGTGTACAAGGCATATTTAGGTATCTATCTGTGAAAATGAAAGTTTAAAAATGAACTGTTTACGTTTCAAAAAGTTTTAAAGATGAAAATGAGTAAGTAAGTAAGTATGTATGTATGTATGTATGAATTTATGAAAATGTTACAGTTTTGGAAAATCAGCTAGGGCCGTGTGGCGGGTAGATGTGTTCCCAAGCTGATAGCGCACGTGTCCCACCATAGCCTGACCTGATTTTATAGCCACTCACTTAACTAAAGTTACTTTAACAACTATTTCCATTTTTTCATTACAACTTTCAGTTTGAGGAGGAAGCCTGTGTGAGAGAAAGATGCCCTTTTGCAATCGTCCTCCGTAACTCTGACTTATATGGCGTCCTCAACGCATTGCCTCCAGGATCCGCATGGATATTGGGCGACAAGGGCTACCCGCTAAGACCATGGCTGATGACTCCCTACCGCAAGACCAATAATGAGGCTCAGGAGAGATATAACCAGGCACACGTGTCCACACGGCAAGTGGTGGAGAGGAGAATTGGAGTTCTGAAATCACGCTTCCGGTGCCTGGACAGGTCAGGGGGGACCTTGCAGTATTCTCCTCAGAAAGTGGCAAAGATTGTGGTGGCCTGTTGTGCTTTGCATAACTTTGCCCTGCAGGAAGGACTGACCCTTAACGCTGCAGATGAACTACCTGCAGAAATGGAGGACGTGGACAATGCCAATGTGCCTGTGGGAAGGCATGATGGGGAAGAGCCAACTGCTGCTCAAAGTAAGGCTGCTCGGGAGCAGCTGGTAGCCAACACCTTCACGAGGTAGTGTCGCCTTGTACCTCCCGCTCCCCCTCCCTCTCCCCCTCCCTCTCCCCCTCCCTCTCCCCCTCCCTCTCCCCCTCCCCCTCCCTCTCCCCCTCCCTCTCCCCCTCCCTCTCCCCTCCCTCTCCCTCTCCCTCTCCCCTCCCCCTCCCCCTCCCCTCCCTCTCCCCCTCTCCCCCTCTCCCCCTCTCCCTCTCCCTCTCCCCTCCCCCTCCCCCTCCCTCTCCCCCTCCCTCTCCCCCTCCCTCTCCACCAGCAAGGCAAATAAAGGTACAGACACAATATAAAGTGAAACAGTGCTCTTTTATTGCAGCATTACAGACTTCTGAGGTTCATTGTTGCTTTACATAGTTTATAACTTTTCAATGTTAACTAGCTACTTTTCAACTTTGTAAACAATCGTAAACAGAAATAGGTTTTTAAAAAATTTGTTAACAGTTCTCAGTAACTTTTTTGCTTCGTTAATGCAGTAAAGACATTCAAGATGGGAAATAACTCTTTCCTAAATGTAAACAAGTTTAAATGTTCAATTTTTTTGTGAAAATAAACAATTTGAATTTTTATAAAGTGACTAAAGGCTGTACTTTTTCAATGAAAAGCTAACTTTCAGTTTCAGTGTCAAATATATATATAAATAAAGAAAAATGTAAACATGTAAGTTTTAAATAAAACTAAAAATTAAACACTTGAAAAATTTAACCACAAATAAACTATTCCTGAGGGTCAATGGATGTGCATTGTGGAACATGCAACACCCTAACGTCTCTTGCGCTTTCTTGATTGCATCATCGTTGGTGGCTCTTGGACCTGCACTGATTCTGCGCTGGGAGCAGGTAAGGTTGGTTCTGATGGAGTCACAGTAATTGCAGCAGAAATTATTCGCATGAGTCCTTCAAGAGACTCATTTATTTTACTAAGCTGCACTTCCACATTGGGTTTCTGCAACAGTCCTTCAAGAGGACTCAGTAAGCAACTCAAAGCATTTCAATCAAGATGACATTAGCATTTTATGAGACTTGCCTGGCTACAAAAGCCATAAAAATTTATGGGAGCATCTTGTGACTTCAGTTAACTCAGCTTAGCAAACAAACACTTTTTCAAGGCTTTTCATTTTAAATGTTAAGACATTTTAACATTGACTTTTGTTATAACTATACAAACCTTCAGCGTTCGATATAAATCGCTGAATTTTTTGCGACATTGCTCAGCTGTACGTGGAATGGTCGAGGTTGCGCTCACACTTTGAGCAACCTCTTTCCACGCTGCCATTTGGCCTTTTCGCGGCGGCTTGGACTTCTGAGTTCCAATTATCCGTGAACGTTTCGATTCTACCTCGTCAAGAAGTGTACGGAGATCATCATCACTGAAATTCTGTGTTATTTTGATAAATTGGATAGTGCTGATAGCAGCCAATTTTGTTTGCTGATTATAAACAGTTAAATCTCTGAAAAAAATGATTTCTGTGCTTTTAAAACTATTTAAATTACTTTAAATCTCTTTGCAAATGTTTAACATTACTCAAATTATACTAAAAATCTTTAAAAGTTTACAAAACCATGCATTTAAATCCTACTTACTGCAAATTCCACCTAAAACAGTGAGAAAACTGTGTCTTCAGCAGCTGTACAATGGTTTCAGTGGAGAAAAAAATCGGGGGCGTGGCCTATGGAAAAGAGACCTTAATGGGCGTGTCTTCACTCCACATCGCACGCGATGCAACGCGCACGCTGCGCTGCAGGGCAGTGTGACGTCATACGCTGCCCTGCACTCAATCAGCCAGAAGATGAATTTTCAACGTGGAAAAGACGAAACGGCAGACGCGGTATGTATTACCGCGCCTGCTCCTTACACCCGCGGGAACGGAGCCAGATCAATTTCTGGCCCAATGGCTTTGGTCTTCTCAATATTTAGTTGGAGGAAATTCTGCTCATCCAGTACTGGATGTCAGACAAACAGTGTGACCAATCAGAGACAGTGGAGGGGTCAAGAAGGTGGTGGTGGTAGAGCTGGGAGTCGTCAGCGTACATGTGGAACTCGACATTGTGTTTTCGGATGATGTCGCCGAGGGGCAGCATGCAGATGAGCAATAGGAGGAGGCCAAGAATAGGACCTTGGGGGACACCAGGTAGAGAATCCATTGCAAGTGATTCTCTGGCTATGAGTCAACAGATAAGAATGGAACCAGGCAACAGGAACTGATAACACCTGTCAGTCAAATGATGTACTGTGTCCCTAAATATAATTTGAGTTCAGGCCTGTTGAATCAGACACGACTACATATATATTGATTAAATCAATTGAAGCTTTATTTGCGAGAGACTTGAAACATACCAGCAACATGTCACAACAGGTAGCGGACATCGTACAACATTCCCGCCATAAGACAGCCTCACCTAACAGGGCACAGTGATCACAATGATTGTCTCTGTCCTGGGAACTACGCCAACCAAGGCTTCTTCTGTGGAGGATTCACCGTAGCTCTCCTCCTCAGTTCAGGCTCTCTATTTTTATACCCTCTCTTATCATTGTCCTGTGATTGTCAGCGTGTCTCAGCAGCTGCGTTCCCTGTTCCTTCCCACTCTTTGATTATCAGAAAGTGTCAACACAGATGTTTCTCTTCCTGCAGGACTTAGCACCCAAGTCCTTGTAGCTCCTGTCAATGGGTAACAGCACCTTCTCATCCCACCCATTCTTTCGTGTAGCTGCTCAGTCCGTCCTCACTGGGAACCTGGTCGCCCCCAAGCTTGATTCTGAATTGTGTGTCTCTTTAGGCACCGGTTTGTCTGTCCCTGGCACCCTTTCTACATTCCCATGCTGGCTTTGCCTTGACCAACTAACATTCATGTGTCCCTCCTGTGTCAAGTCAATAAACAGCAAGTAATTCCCCTGGGCACACAATGCTAACATTGAATAGTTGTTCTAAGACACCATGGTTTGGAGATTATATTATCATACGTGGCTGACTAAAGCTGAGAATTGACACCACTCATTGACATTCATAGAATCTTAAAGCACAGAAGGATTCCATTCAGCCCATCGAGCCTCTTTGAAAGAGCTATCCAATCAGTCCCACTCCCCGCTCTTTCCCCATAGCCCTGCAAATTCCTCCCCTTCAAGTATTTATCCAATTCCCTTTTGAAAGTTACTATTGAATCTGCTTCCACCCCGCTTTCAGGCAATGCATTCCAGATCATAACAACTCGCTGCATCAAATATCTCCTCATCTCCCCTCTGCTTCATTACTACACTAACAAACTTCATGAATTCACTTCAGCTTAGCTGCAGGAATCCCTGATTAACCCTTTCCATCCCCGGTCTGTTACATTCATCCGATGTTAACTGGAGTCTGATCACCTATCAGACTGTCGCGGTCACTCTGTGAGACGGGAATGATTGTAAGGAACTTGTTATAGATCCCAAACTCTTACATTACACACTCATCACAGGAATCACACACATGTTGTAAATAGAGAGATGCTTTAAATGACCAACAAGTAAACCCGTGATCAGATTGCATCGCAAGTATTTCTACAAAGTATCGGATCTATATTGCAGTGACCTTACATCACATGTCAAACACAGTCAGTGAAGCTGAGGGACCCCACATAAAGATCACCTCCAGAGATATAGAGCAGAGCACTAAATACATGTAGAGAAATACATTCAGGACCACAGGGAATGGAATAATTATACAGACCCGATAGCCATCAATTCAGCAGTTTCCAACATCTTCCACAGGACATTATTCTTAAAGCAATGTGTTAGCGTGTGTGAGCCTATTCTATCAGTATGGTTCAGTTCATTGTTTACTGATACTCATACAATTTACTATTATAAACAGAAGCTGGGATCCTAAATCAAACTATTTTCTCAATCGCTGAGGCACTGGGCGATGGCAAAGGGCAGATATTCAGATTATTGCAGTTATTTATTAATGGGCGTGATTTTCCCAGACCCTGTGGGTATTTATCGGTGATTATTGCTGTTATCGGGAGGGATTTTCCCAGACCCTGCGGGTATTTATCGGTGATTATTGGAGTTATCGGGTGGAATTTTCCCAGACCCTGCGGATATTTATCGGTGATTATTGGTGTTATCGGGTGAGATTTTGCCAGACCCTGCGGGTATTTATCGGTGATTATTGGTGTTATCGGGGTGAGATTTTGCCAGACCCTGCGGGTATTTATCGGTGATTATTGGTGTTATCGGGTGGGATTTTCCCAGACCCTGCGGGTATTTATCGGTGTTATCGGGTGTGATTTTCCCAGACTCCTGCTCCACTGCCGGGACCTGGCACTCACCGGGTGAGTCAGTGGGTGGAGTATCGGGCCGGTGCACCGCGGGTTTCCAATAAGCTTCAGGCTTCCTGCGCGGTCTCGCCGGAGGTGCCGAGTCTGGGAATATTGTGCCTGGTATAAGAAGCCGTTTTATTTTTATAAAGGGATAAAACCCTCATCCTCCTGGATTGTTACTGTCCGGGGACAGATTTTCAGCGGGTCTGTGTTTTTAACCCCATCAGTGAGAGATGGACTGAAGTAAGGATAGAGTTTCTCAGTGAATGTACCAGTGAAAGTGTAGATATGGGACTTGTTATCTGAGTTATAAAAGGACACCTTCCCTCCCTCATAATCCAGGCAGACTCGAATCTTTCTCGGGTTCACACTCAGCGCTAAGGGTTTCGATGTTTCGTCACAAGCCGTGTATTTATTCCCATCTCTCAGCTTCACTGTCCAGAATCCGTTACCTGGACTCAGGGTGATTTTCCCCTTCCTGTTGATGGACTCCTTGGCCACACCCACATCACACTCAGTCTTGTTCCCCACCTCCACCTCCCAGGAATGTTTCCCTGATGTGAATCCCTCCGATCCCAGGACATTGACACAGTGATCAAATCTCTCCGGATTGTCGGGGATCTGCTGCTGTTTCTCGGTGTCTCTCACGGTGCTCAGGTCCTCAGACAGGAGAAGGGAAGGACTGGCTGTATTAGGGTCCAAGGTGACTGGAGCTGGCAACAGAGGGACACAGATAGAAAGTTAGTCACTCACTGCAACTTTACACCCGGTTAGTGATTGGTAAAATCGGCAATGATCCAGAATTAGAAATTAATTCAGAAGCGCACAGGGGAAACGGGAAGACACTGTCGGGAGAAGGTTTTACCGGGCGGACACACCCTGCAGTGAGAGAGAGAAAGAGAGAGAGGGAGAGAGAGAGGGAGAGAGAGAGAGACAGGGAGAGAGAGAGA
>CM059449.1:16126105-16181105 GCA_030390025.1 Squalus acanthias
GAATGACAGGGAGAGAGAGAGAGAGAGACAGGGAGAGAGAGAGAATGACAGGGAGAGAGAGAGAGAGAGACAGGGAGAGAGAGAGAATGACAGGGAGAGAGAGAGAGAGAGACAGGGAGAGGGAGAGAGAGAGACAGGGAGAGAGAGAGAATGACAGGGAGAGAGAGAGAGAGAGAGAGAGACAGGGAGAGAGAGAGAGAGACAGGGACAGGCACAGAGAGAGAGACAGACAGACAGAGAAAGAGAGACAGGGAGAGAGAGAGAGAGAGACAGGGAGAGAGAGAGACAAAGAGTGTGAGAGAGAGAGAGAGAGAGAGAGAGAGACAGGGAGAGAGACAGGGAGAGAGATACAGGGAGAGAGAGAGACAGGGAGAGAGAGAGAGAGACAGGGAGAGAGAGAGACAGGGAGAGAGAGAGAGACAGGGAGAGAGAGAGAGAGACAGGGAGAGAGAGAGACAGGGAGAGAGAGAGAGACGGAGAGAGAGAGAGAGAGACAGAGAGAGAGAGAGACGGAGAGAGAGAGAGAGAGACAGGGAGAGAGAGAGACTAAGAGTGAGAGAGAGAGAGAGAGACAGGGAGAGAGAGAGAGACAGGGAGAGAGAGAGAGAGAGACAGGGAGAGAGAGAGAGAGAGACAGAGAGAGGGAGGCAGGGAGAGAGAGAGAGAGACAGGGAGAGAGAGAGAGACAGGGAGAGAGAGAGAGAGAGACAGGGAGAGAGAGAGAGAGAGAGACAGAGAGAGGGAGGCAGGGAGAGAGAGAGAGAGACAGAGAGAGAGAGAGAGACAGGGAGAGAGAGAGAGAGACAGGGAGAGGGAGGCAGGGAGAGAGAGAGAGAGACACAGAGAGAGAGAGAGACAGGGAGAGAGAGAGAGACAGGGAGAGAGAGAGAGACAGGGAGAGAGAGAGAGAGAGACAGGGAGAGAGAGAGAGAGAGAGACAGAGAGAGGGAGGCAGGGAGAGAGAGAGAGACAGAGAGAGAGAGAGAGACAGGGAGAGAGAGAGAGAGACAGGGAGAGGGAGGCAGGGAGAGAGAGAGAGAGACAGAGAGAGAGAGAGAGACAGGGAGAGAGAGAGACAGGGAGAGAGAGTGAGAGACAGGGAGAGAGAGAGAGACAGGGAGAGAGAGAGAGACAGGGAGAGAGAGAGAGACAGGCACAGAGACAGGGAGAGAGAGACACGGATGGAGAGAGAGAGACAGAGAGAGAGAGAGAGACAGGGAGAGAGAGAGAGAGACAGGGAGAGAGAGAGAGACAGGGAGAGAGAGAGAGACAGTGAGAGAGAGAGAGAGAGAGAGAGAGAGAGACAGGGAGAGAGAAAGAGACAGGGAGAGAGAGAGAGAGACAGGGAGAGGGAGACAGGGAAAGAGAGAGAGAGACAGGGAGAGAGAGAGAGACATGGAGAGAGACAGAGAGGGAGATGGGGAAAGACAGAGAGAGAGGGAGAGAGAGAGACTAACAGAGTGAGAGAGAGAGAGGGGGACAGGTATAGAGAGAGAGAGAGAGAGACACAGAGAGCGGGAGAGAGAGATGGGGTGAGACAGAGGGAGAGAGAGAGACAGGCACAGAGACAGGGGGAGGGAGAGAGAGAGACTAACAGTGAGAGAGAGAGGGACAGGCACAGAGCGAAGGACACACAGACAGGCAGATAGAGAGAGACAGGCAGAGAGAGACAGGGAGAGACTGAGAGAGAGAGACAGGGAGAGAGAGAGAGACAGGGAGAGAGAGAGACAGGGAGAGGGAGAGAGAGACAGGGAGAGAGAGGGAGAGAGAGAGAGAGACAGGGAGAGAGAGAGAGACAGGGAGAGAGAGAGAGACGGAGAGAGAGAGAGACAGGGAGAGAGAGAGTGAGAGGGGGACAGGCACAGAGAGAGAGACAGGGAGGGAGGGACACAGAGAGAGACAGGCAGAGACACAGTCAGTGGGAGAGAGAGGGAGGGAGAGAGAGAGGGAGACGGAGAGACAGAGAGAGGGACAGAGAGAGAGTGAGACAGAGAGAGAGAGAGACAGAGAGAGAGAGAGACAGGCACAGAGAGACAGACATAGAGAGAGACAGGGACAGGCAGACATCGAGAGATACAGACATAGAGAGAGACAGGGAGAGAGAGAAAGACAGATGGACAGGCACAGAGAGAGACAGAGAGACAGGCAGAGAGAGAGAGACAGGCAGAGAGAGGCAGAGGGAGAGAGAGACAGAGAAAGACACAGGGACAGGCACCGAGAGAGAGAGAGACAGAGGGAGAGAGAGAAAGACAGATGGACAGGCGCAGAGAGAGACAGAAAGAGAGGCAGAGAGAGAGAGAGAGACAGGCAGAGAGAGAGAGAGAGAAAGACACAGAGACAGGGACAGGCGCCGAGAGAGAGACAGACAGAGGGAGAGAGAGGCAGAGGGAGAGAGAGAGAGAGACAGGCAGAGAGAGAGAGAGGCTCCTTATCTCACCATATATTCTCCATCACAGTGCAAAAGCAAAATACTTTGTCTGACCTCCTGAGGCTTTCCAGTATTTTCTGGGGGCTTTTCTCCATCACAGTGTATTGTGATCTACAATAAAAGGGCCAAGGAAGGGATCTGAGCCTTAAAATGTCACGGTTCAGATGTGGTCGACAAGACATTGAAGTGAAGTATAACATGAACAGAAATTCATTATTGACTAAAGGATGTTTGTGCAGACTTTCACACAAGGTCAATCCAGTTTTGGTCACACTGAACATTAACACTTTTATATCGAAACACACTGTAATCCTCTCTAGTGACGGTGTCTGGAATCTCATTTCAAGTTAATTATATGCTCTAAAGTCTTGAGTAAGTATGGAAAACAAATTATCCCCTTCACACAACAGGAGAGAAAGTATATACAGGTAGTTATCAGATAGGCAAATGGAAAAGGGATAAACAGTCAGGAGGATTGAAAGAAACCGAGACAGAGGAAGTAAAGGACCAGGTCAGTGAACTGAACGAGAAAATGTAATCAACAGCTTCCAGCAGTTACACATGCAGAACTGGTCAATATCAGTTTGATGTCATTGAATACATTTCTACCTGATGAACAAATAGATTGGGTAAAATTAAAATCATTCTGGTTAAACACATAGGGGGAAAAATTAGGTCGCGCCCCATTTGGGGCGCAAATATCGTCTGGACGCAAATATTAGCGCCTGGCGCTAATTATCGCCACTGACTGGAAACTTCACTTTTACCGCCCCGGGAGGTGAGTGGAGCGCTAAATCAGGCGCTGCACACCTGTCTTAAGGCGCAAAGGCCGAGCAGTGAGGCGCTAACTCAGCGCGCGAGCGCAGCGCAGGTGCTGCCAGTTAGCGAGGGAACACAGACACACTGGCGCCGGCCACTTCTTAAAGCGGGGGGGGGGCAACTTGCTCCCCAGCCACACCCTGCTCAATGCAGCCTTGAATCTCGGCCTGGAGAGACCTGTGAATCCATTTTGCGGCCAAGGATGGAGAGGGTGAGAGAACGAGCTCATCGCTTCACCGAGCGGGCCTTGGATGCTCTGGTTGGCGCGGTGGAGCGCAGAAGATGTATACTCTTCCCTGAGAGTGGCAGGAGGCCTTTGCCACGCGACTACAGAAGAGTGTGGAGGGAGGTGGCTCAGAGCGTCTCCTCCAGGAGCATGGTGCCCAGGACCCATACTCAATGCCGCAAAAAGTTCAACGACCTCACTCGGGTCGTCAGGGTGAGTGGCTTTTTCTCAATACCTCTCCATCCCTCCATCTCAACCTCACTCTATGGCCAGAGGGTCTTAAAACCCCAATGCACAACACTCATCCAACACCTATGGCCCTTTCATGAAACACACACACACATTCCACACTTTGCATACAGTAAGGGCTATTCACCTATGGGAGGCACATCAGGCAAGACCATGGCTGTATACAGAAAGGGCTATTCACCTATGGGAGGCACATCAGGCAAGACCATGGCTGTATACAGTAAGGGCTATTCACCTATGGGAGGCACATCAGGCAAGACCATGGCTGTATATTTACTCAGATGCTGTCCTTTTTCTTACAGGCCAAGCTGGTGCATAATCGGACACAGCAGCAACGGACAGGTGGAGGGCGGCCTCAGCTGCAACCCCTCAGCGATCTGGAGGAGCGCGTCCACAGGATTGTGGCAAGCCGGGTGATCGGTCCCGTCGCCACTGGAGACGCCGACCCCGTTCTGGACAGCAATGGTAAGGTCATCACCTTTTTGTCCTCTGTCCTTCCACTTGTCCCTCACAACACCAGCCTTTGACACTTTCAATCCAACTTGCTAACTCGCTGCACTTATTCCTCCCTTACTGCCACCCTGTCCTCACGCTAAAGCCACTCTTGTACCTCCCTGCTTTCAGATGGTGATTCACCTACTGAGGAGACGGGCCCTCAAGCTGCCAGTGGGAGTGAAGCTGCAGCCGAGGAGGAAGAGGAAGCCGGAGCATCAGTGCCACCCTCTCCCGAGGAAGCCCATGCCCACACTGGGAACACGCCTTCCCTGGAGGGGAGCAGGGGGGAAGGGTCTGATGAGGGTGAAGCTCCAGGACCCAGCGGGCTGCAGCAACGCCATGGGGGTAGGGAAGAACGGGGGCCTTCTCCCCAGAGGGAGAGTATGCCAGCGACTCCTACTGCAATGGACGCAGAGGAGGAGCGGCTGATCGCAGAAATGAACACCCAGGCGGTGTGCATGCACACTGAGCTCATTGGTGCAGTGGGAAGGGTGCCCGAATGCATTGAGTCACTGGCAAGGAGTGTGGAGCACTTCGCTGTAGCACAGGCGGATGCCACACTAACGCTTAGTGCTGCAATTCAGTCACTGGCTGCCGTGATCCCATCTCTGACTGCTCTCATGCAGACTCAGATTGAGGCCACGCGAGCACAGACTGCTGCCAACCTCGATGGTTCGTGCACATGTCCCCGGGGCTGTCACCGCGCCGCAGCAGGCCAGCAATCTGTTCTCCAGCAGATTGCTCCGGATGCTGAAGTGCTGCCCCGTGGGAGTGCCAGTGTGTCGGGCGAGCAGGGAGTTGCTGTCCTCTCTCACGATGACAGCATTCCTGCTGCCAACACTGTCACTTCTCCACTGCACTTGCCACCGCCTGTAGGACAGACTGCTGCCGCCCATGCAGAGTTGGTGCAGTCTGCAGCTGGGCCCTCCAGGCCCAGAACTGGTCGAGGCCGTCCTTCAGGGGCATCTGCAGTGTCAGGGTCTGACAATCAGCAGCCTTCCACCAGCCTTGCTGCAGCCACTGAGGTCCCATTACGGAGGAGCAGTAGGGTTAGAAGGGGGAAAGTGCGCAAGGGAAGGAGATCACCCTCGAAGGGCAAAAAGTAGGAGTTGTGACAAAATGCTGGTCATTTTTTTATTAAAGGTCGAGGTTCGTGGTCCAACTTTTGTTTAGTGTTTTGGACATTATCTCCAGGTTGTGAGAACCAGTTATGTTATTGACTGTTTTTTTGTGTTTATTTCTATGAGTTTGTCATGAGGAATTGACACACACAGAGTTTGTAAAATAAATAAGTTTCTGTATTCAAAATATACATGGTTGGTGGTTGGAATTATTGGTGCCTTGGCCGGCTTAGGGGTTGCGTGCTGGGTTCATTGATATTGTTAGCAATGGCAGAAGCCATTTCCACAGCAGGGGCCCTAGAAGCGGCTTGCTATCAGCCGTTGACGGACGGCCCTTGCAGTTTGACCATTGTGGGCCGCCCTCCCGCCTTGGTGCTGCTGATGATCATCCTCCTCGTCCTCTTCCTCCTCTTCCTCCTCCTCCTCTGGTGGTGCTCCAAGGCCTGGTGGCATTGGCTGGGTCCTGACGATTGCCATGTTATGCAATATGCAGCACACAACTACGAAGTTGGATACTCGCTCAGGTGAGTACTGCAGGGCTCCTCCAGAATGGTCGAGACAGCGGAACCGTTGCTTCAGCATGCCGATTGTGTGCTCAATTATGTTCCTGGTAGCTTGATGGCTCTCATTGTACCGCAGCTCAGCAGGGGTGTTGGGCGTACGGAGCGGTGTCATCAGCCAGGTGCTCAATGCATACCCCTTGTCCCCGAGAAGCCAACCAACTGGCTGATGCGGTGCCTCGAAAAGTTCTGCCACAGTAGTCTGGCGCAGGATAAAAGCATCGTGGCAGCTGCCAGGATAGTGGGCATTGACAGCGAGTATCAGCTGTCTGTGGTCACAGACCAACTGAACATTCAAGGAATGGAACCCCTTTTTGTTCCGGAATTCCTCGGCATTCTCATGTGGAGCACGCAAAGCCACATGCGTGCAGTCAATGGCGCCCTGCACCATGGGGAAGCCCGCTATCCTCGCAAAGCCCAAAGCGCGGTCACGCTGCTTGTCTGGGGTCATGGGGAAAGAGATGAACTCTCGTCTCCTTTTAAAGAGGGCATTTGTGACCTGCCGGATGCAGCAATGCACCGCGAACTGGGAGATGTTGGCGAGGTCCCCAGCAGCAGCTTGAAATGAGCCAGTAGCGTAGAAGTTGAGAGCCACTGTGACCTTCACTGCCACCGACAGAGACGTCCTGGACCTCAGTTGAGGCTACAGATCTGGCTGCAGCAGGTGGCAGAGCTCAGTGACCACCTCCTTGCTGAATCGCAGCCTTCGCAAACACAGCTCCTCAGACATATGAATGTAGGAGAGCTGTTCACGATATACCCTGGGAGGGTAAGCTCTCCTGTACATACGCCTGTTGGCCCTCCTCCGTCTGGCCATCATTGCCACTCTCTCTCTGCGTCTCTGTCTCCTCCGATTCAGCTGGAGCAGGACGACGCCCCCAATCAGTGCAGCCCCCATATTCTCTTTGCAAGCAAAGTAATGAAGGACAGCAACTAAAGTACTAGCGAAGTTAGGATCAGTAGGCAAAACTACCTCACAAAGCGTTGAGTCAATGCAGAAGTCTCTCTTTCTCTCTCTCCGAATCTCTCTCTCTCTCTCAGAACGAGTGGTGCAAAAATGTTGACCACAGAAAAAGACAGGAAGAGGCCCCCTTTAAATAGCGCCCCCCCCCAGCCCCACAGCGATTGATAGCGTTCCAGTCTTCCGGTCGTTGGATGCGCCAGGCGGTAAGGCAGGGGGCGCCACTCAAATTCCGCTCCGGGGCGCCACAAGGGCGTTGCACCATGGAATGACGTCGCAGCGGGAAGGTTTAGCGCCGCCGCACAATCTCTAGTTAAGTTCCTGAGCGGCGCAAACATCGCTGCGCCCGGGCGTTAGCGGCTTTGCGCCCCATTAGCGCCCTGTTAAGGCGCTAACGGGAGGCGCAACCAACTGAATTTTTACCCCATAGAATGTAATCCTGCGTGTGGTGTGGTATAACTGTGCCAGTCACTCTGATTGATGGGGTCGATATCCTTAGAATAGGATCCCATGAAATTATTACAATTCTACATTTACAGACTCCGCTTTTGTAAAGATTGATCTGTGCACAAAATGATTCTCAGGTACCAACATTTAACTTCAACAGTTATCGTATTTATTATAAAAACAGAAAATGCTGGAAATATACCGCACGACAAAAAGCATCTGAAACAAGAAGAGACAAGTTAACATCTTGGGTTTAGACCCTTCATCAGAACTGGAAACTGAAATATAAGTAAATCCCTGAGTAGAGGGGGAGAAAGAAAAGGGGGAGAAGAAATAGAAATAACAGCAGAAAATGCTGGAAACACTCAGCAGGTCAGGCAGCATCCGTGGAGAGAGAAACAGAGTTAACGTTTCAGGTCTGTGACCCTTCCTCAGAACTGGTAAAAGTTGGAGATGTAACAGGTTTTAAGCAGGTGCAGAGACAGGGAAAGGGGTGGGGGAGGGGAGGAAGGAATTGAAAGCACAGTCTGTGCTAGGATTGAACTCAGGAGAGATAAAATGTTGCTAATGGGGATGGCAGAATAATCAACAGCTGCCGCCTGAAAAAATGGGGGGGTTTATAGTCTGAAATTGTTGAACTCAATGTTGAGTCCAGAAGGCTGTACAGTGCCTAATCGAAAGATGAGGTGCTGTTCCTCGAGCTTACGTTGAGCTTCATTGGAACAGTGTAAGAGGCCGAGGACAGAGAGGTCAGAGTGGGAGTGGAGCGGAGAATTAAAGTGACAAGCGACCAGAAGCTCGGGGTCACTCTTACGGACTGAACGGAGGTGTTCCACAAAGCGGTCACCCAATCAGCGTTTGGTCTCCCCAATGTAGAGGAGACCGCATCGTGAGCAGCGAATATAGCAGATGCTCCAATCACAGAGAGAACATTAATGGGCTGAATGACCTGCTAACTGCAGGAAGTGGGACTAAGTGGCAACAAATCCCCTGGACCCGACGACCTGCATCCTAGGATTTTAAAAGAGGTAGCTGCAGAGATAGTGGATGCACTGGTATTAATCTTCCAGAAATCCCTAGATTCTAGAACAGTCCCCACGGATTGGAAGGTAGTAAACATAACCCCGCTATTTAAGAAAGGAGGAAGAGAAAAAACAGGGAACTATCGGCCAATTAGCCTGACATCAGCAAAATGCTAGAATCTATTATTAGGGACGTGGTAACAGGGCACTTAGAAAATCGTAATATGATTAGGCAGAGTCAACATGGTTTTATGAAAGGGAAATCGTGTTTGACCGCAAGGATCAGTGCTTGGGCCTCAGCTATTTACAGTCTATATTAATGACTTAGATGAAGGGACTGAGTGTAACGTATCCAAGTTTGCTGATGATACAAAGTTAGGTTGTAAAGTAAGCTGTGAGGAGGACGCAAAGAGGCTGCAGAGAGATATAGACAGGTTGACTGAGTGGGCAAGAACATGGCAAATGGAATACAATGTGGGGAAGTGTGAAGTTATCCACTTTGGTAGGAAAAACAAAAAAGTAGAATATTTTTGAATGGTGAGAGACTGGGAAATGTTTGCATTCAGAGGGACCTGGCTGTCCTTGTACATGAATCACAGAAAGTTAACATGCAGGTACAGCAAGTAATTAGGAAAACAAATGGTATGTTAGCTTTTGTTACAAAGGGATTGGAGTATAAGAGTAAAGAAGTCTTACTACAATTATACAGGGCATTGGTGAGGACACACCTGGAGTACTGTGTACAGTTCTGGTCTCCTTACCTAAGGAAAGACATACTTGCCTTAGAGGGAGTGCAACGAAGGTTCACTAGACTGGTTCCTGGGATGAGGGAATTGCCCTATGAGGAGAGACTGAGTAGACTAGGCCTATATTCCCTAGAGTTTAGAAGAATGAGAGGTGATCTAATTGAAACATATAAAATTCGTAAGGGGCTTGACAGGGTTAATGCTGAGAAAATGTTTCCCCTGGCTGGGGAATCTAGAACACGGGGTCACAGTCTGAGAATAAGGGGTCGGCCATTTAGGACTGAGATGAGGAGAAATTTCTTCACTCAAAGGGTTGTGAATCTTTGGAATTCTCTACCCCAGAGAGCTGTGGATGCTCAGTCGTTGAGTATATTCAAGAGAGAGGTCGATAAATTTTTGGGAACTAAGGAAATTAAGGGAGATGGGGATAGTGCAGGAAGGTGGAGTTGAGGTAGAAGATCAGCCATGATCTAGTTGAATGGCGGAGCAGGTTCGAAGGGACAAATGGCCTATTCCAGCTCCTATTTGTTATGTTCTTATGAAGTCTGAAATATTAACAGAATATGCTGCAAACACAGACCTCACCCACATTTCATGTCACCTCTCACTGCAATATTTTATTAATTTCTTTCCATTTTCTATGAAATCTTGCCTCTTTTCCTTATGAAAATCTTTCCCATGCATTCTCCCTATCTTAGCTGGCTCCACACTCTTTGCTTCTCTTAATGTCCTTTGATTGCCTCACTGACAGGATCTTGTACAATCTAACAGGTTCTCCCTTTACTACGGAGCAGTTTTCAGTTCATTGAATGCAGGAACTTTCTCTCTGATTAAACTATCTGTGGTTTGTTTGTCTCTTTATTCCGCCCTGCAAAGAGTTTTACTTATCTTCCAGTCTTCAGTTCCGAAGTAGGATGTAACTAAAACACGAGTCTGTTTTTTGAATGCAGACTGATAAAAGCATAACATTCTATAAATACATATATTTCAGAATTCCAACACTCAGTGTTTCTTTCTTTTACTTTTCTTTGTCCCATTATTTACTGACATTGAGAGGAATGTTTCATCATCCTTACAGGTAACTGCAGTAATCATGTTTATTTTTAAACCATTCTTTTTGTGAATGTTCTTGTGCTAGTTATAGTTTGGGCTTTCCATTACCCTCTTTATTGGTGTGAACATCAAATTGCAGTTTCCATAAGCAGACTCTGTGTTCTGTGCAGAGCTCAGAGACTTCTAGGACTCAGACCAGGTATCAGCCGTGGCTCAGTGGTAGCACTCTGACCTCTGAGTCAGAAGGTCATGGGTTCAAGTCCCAACTCCAGAGACTTGAGCACAAAATCCAGGCTGACATTCCAGTGCAGTACTGAGGGAGTGCTGCAGTGTCAGACAAGACATTAAACCGAGGTCCCGTCTGCCCTCTCAGCTGGACATGAATTTCAATCGACAGCACAACACTAGAGATGTTGGGGGTACACCAGGAGACGCTGAGAAGGGAGAGATGTAGCTTTTTGAAGGAAAAGCTACACAGAGATTTGCTTATTGGGAAAAGAGTCATGGAGAAAATTGATAGAGAAGTCAAGGAATCCCAGGATGCACAATGACAGAATCAGGCCATGTCCGTGCCTGTGTCTTTTATTTCGATGTGAGGGGCTGGATTCTCTCCAGTTGCTGGTTTAGCCCACGTGTCTCTGCCACTAACCCACTGATGTCCTGGGGCCCTAATTATTCAAACAGGGCGAGTTAGGAGCAGTGATAGTGCTCCTCATTGAGAGACTGAGTTAGCAGGGAGGGAATAGAGCGCTGTTGCAGCCTGTTAATTAAAGGACAGGTGACTTCTTAAACAGCAGGAAACACAAGTGGCAAGATGTCTGAAGGAGTAGCAGGAAGGACGCCCTGATTCTTTGATACATCGATGGAAGTGTGTCAGCTTTTATTCATTGAAAGCACTGCGCTATAATTGGTGTCCTCCTGTCTCTGGCTACTGGTTTTGTACCACATTCTCCCCTTCCTGTGCACCCTCCTCATGCTGTGTGAATGGATATTCTTCCCCCGTCTTCATCATCATCCCCTTCCAGTAGCAACAAGCTTGTCTTCACTGCGATATTATGTCGTACGTAGCAAGCTGCAGTGATTCTGGAGACTCTCGACAGACTGTATTGCAGGGCTCTACAAGATTCATCCAGGCATCGAGAAACCGGGCTTCAAAATCCCGATAGTCTTCTCTATCGCACTTCTTGCACTGACATGGGCCTCATTATGTCTGGTGTCCCCCTCTGTCTGTAGAAACCTTACTGCAGTTGTAAGCCATGACTGCTGGGGATAACCCTGATCACCAATCAACCATCTTGATACTTGGTTTGAGTCACAGGAGCTGGTGTGGTCGATTAACACATGAAGAAAGCATCAAGACAGCTTCCCAGATAGTGGGCTTAATGTTCAATATTAGATATGGGACATCACACACTAGCTCCACATGAATCAAATTAAAGCATTACTTGTTCATGATACTGAGCAGGTTTTCATACGGGGCTTTGATATGTATTCAGTCAATTGCTCCTTGTACCTGTGGGAACCCTGCCAGTCTGTAGCACTGGACAGCTCGTCCTCATTGTTTTTCTGGTTCCATTGGGAAGTAAGTGGGATTAATTAGGGTTAAGTTTGGGGCTTAAGTTGGGGAAAATAGAGTGGAAGGGTTGACCACCCACATTGTGGTGGAGCAGGCTCTGGGTGGACATTCAGGAAAGGCCGCTTTGTGTTGAGGACAATTGTGGTCTAATTTTAAACTGGCAGAGTTGAGGCAGTCGCACTTATTGCCTGTTTAACTCAGATTAGCGCCCCACAATGGGAGGTGAATCATAAATTTCTCATCTCCCACCTAGATTTTTTGGGCAATGATTTTAAATCTATGACCTATGGTAATTGACCATTATTAAATTATAGGCCAATCCAGACAAACAAATTCCACTGTCCCTCTAACTCCCCCTAAACTTTAATATGCTTCTTTTCAAGCAATTATCTAATTTCCTTTTAAATAATTTACTGACTCCGTTTCCCCTGTCCCTGGTGTTCAGTGTTGCTGAAGACATGGGGGGTATTTAACATTTAAAAGGCTAAATTCCCAAATGCAATAAGAACATAAGAAATAGGAGCAGGAGTCGGCCATACAGCCCTTCGAGCCTGCTCCGCCATTCAATAAGATCATGGCTGATCTTCGACCTCAACTCCACTTTCCCACCCAATCCTCATATCACTTGATTCCCCTAGAGTCCAAAAATCATTCTATCTCAGCCTTGAATATACTCAACGACTCAGCATCCACAGCCCTTTCGGGTAGAGAATTCCAAAGATTCACAACCCTCTGAGTGAAGAAATTCCTCCTCATCTCAGTCTTAAATGGCTGATTACTTATCCTGAGACTATGCCCCCTAGTTCTAGACTCTCCAGCCAGGGGAAACAACCTCTCAGCATCTACCCTGTCAACCCCCCTCAGAATCTTATATGTTTCAATGAGATCACCTCTCATTCTTCTAAACTCCAGAGAGTATAGTCCCAATCTACTCAATCTCTCCTCATAGGACAACCCTCTCATCCCAGGGATCAATCTAGTGAACCTTTGTTGCACCGCCTCTAAGGCATGTATGTCCTTTCTCAGATAAAGGAGACCAGAACTGTGCACAGTACTCCAGGTGTGGTCTCACCAAAGCCCTGTACAATTGTAGTAAGATTTCCTTACTCTTGTACTCCAATACCAGCACAGACCACATCTGCCCTGAAAATGCCCCCACTGGAATTCTGCTAATTATTCAGGAAAAATGTCAAATGGAAGCTGATCTGACAATTACGTATTGTAACAGAAAACTGACAAGTAAAATCTAGTCAGTTACAAATATAATTAGATATTTATTATAAAAAGACAGGTCTCTTCTACTAATAGAGAGAGCTGTTTAATAGCTGGTGTCAGGAAGCTCACACCCACCTGTATTAATCACCGTCAGCATCTTTCTCCACACTCTGTACTGCAGTGACCCAATGTACTTCCCCACATTTATTAAAGGGTAAACCTTCTGCGGCTCTGGGAGAGTTCGCTTCGCTCTGGAACAGGAGATAAAGGTCAGTGTTGGATCATTCCAGGGTGGGCGAGAGATGTTAGAAATTAAAATATCGACTCAAATCAAGGGTGTAAATTATACCTTTTCTCAGTTTCCGGAAATTTCTGCGGAACAAGAACAATTATTACTATTTGTGTTTAGAGAACATTTTATCACAAAAAGAAAGTAACAGACTGGATTCCACAGAAAAGTACATTCTAAATATGGAAAGTTATTGGACTGTCTCTTCCTGTCCTCACTGTACTGTGAGTTACTCCACAACATTACAACTGACTCGATCTGACTGCACAACACAACTCACAGAGCTACAATCCAATTGTAAAATCCTGAAGTCTCAAATTCTGAGAATTAAAATATTATTTAAAGAGAGTCACTTTAATCTATTCAAGTTGTAACCTGCATGTGTCCTTTGCCCAAAGGAGATGAATGTATCTGTGAATCTATACCAGTGTTGTCCAATAGAAATGGCTGACTAGCCGCAGGTGTGACCAGAGAGACACCGTTTTAACCACGTGAACTAATTCAGTAGAAAACACCTCACACACTCACACAATATAGGTACTTCACGTGTATATTTACTGAACAAACATCTTTCACCAATCAGTAATCACAGAATTAAAGCACGCACAACAATTACAAAACACTGGCACACTCTGCTTCTCGTCTTACCATTTTACCATCAGATGCACAAAGAGGTTAAAGTACACTTGCTTAATGCGTGTGAATATAACTATTGAACTATTGGGAGAAAGCTCTGCCTATCTGTGTATCTGACCCTGTGCAGAGCTCTCTCCTGGACAGAGTCATTACAGTTCCAGCCAGGCAGGAGCCAAGCAATGTGAACACGGTCCTGCCTGGCTGATCCCGGACTGTCGTTACCGCTCTCTGACTAGCAGCTGCAGTGTAAATGCACTCTCGGGGGAGAATGGTCTGACCGTTCTGAGGGGTTTCTTACTCTGTATGAAGTTTATTTTCCTTAATGTTTGATTTGATGAAACTGTCCCCTTATAATAATATTTCACAGCAAACAAGCTCCAGATTTAGGAACTTCCATGTTAAAGACAGCCGTTAGTGCTCTTGGGTGTGAGACAGAAAACCAAATGTCACAGGTGATTGGTCTTATTTTGGTTAGTGAGTGAGTTTTATATTAGTGAGTGAGATAGAACAAGTCCAGCGAACTATAGACCAACTAGCTGAACGTCAGTAGTAGGAAAGATAATGGAATCCTTACTCAAAGATGTAATAGAAAAACATCTAGAATCTGAAAATATAATGAAGAATAGTCAGCACTGATTTCAAAAGGGAAGGTCATGCTTGACCAACCTTATTGAATTCTCTGAAGTAACAGAAAGGGTAGACAAGGGGAATTCAGTAGACGGAACATATTTGGATTTCCAAAAGGCCTTCGATAAGGTACCGCATAGTAGACTCGTGACTAAGGTCAGAACATGTGGAGTCAGGGGACAAGTAGCAGAATGGATAGCAAGCTGGCTACAGAACAGAAAACACAGAGTAGGGGTTAAAAGTAGTTACTCAGATTGACAAAAGGTGTAAAGTTGTGTTCCACAAGGATCGGTGCTGGGACCACTGTTGTTCACCATTTACAGAAACCATTTGCACTCGGGAATTGGAAGTACAATTTCAAAATTTGCGGATGACACCTAATTGGGGATATAGTTAATACCGAGGAGGACTGCGATAAAATACAGAAAGACATTAATAAACTTGCAGAATGGGCGTGTAATTGGCAAATGAACTTCAATATAGGCAAGTGTGAGGTGGTACATTTTGGCAGGAAGAAAAGGAGGCCACATACTCCTTGGAGAATAAGTCTAAATGGGGTAGAGGAACAGAGGGATCTGGGGATACCAGATACACAAATCACTAGAAGTAGTGACACAGGTTAATAAGGCCATAAAAACAAACAAAGCACTGGGGTTCATTTCTAGAGAATTGTGAAGCAGAGAAGTTATCTTAAACTTGTATCGAACCTTGGTTGAAACCACACTTGGAGAACTGGGAACAGTTCTGGTCTCCATATTATAAAAAAAAAGATAGAGGCACTGGAGAAGGTGCACAAAAGATTTACTAGAATGATACCAGAACTGAGAGGTTGTACCAATCAGGAAAGAGTGAACAGGCTGGGGCTCTTTTCTCTAGAAAAGAGAAGACTGAGGGGTGACCTGATGGAGGTCTTTAAGATTATGAAAGGGTTTGATAGACGTAGAGAAGATGTTTCCACTTGCAGGGGAGACCAGAACTAGGGGCCATAAATACAAGAAAGTCACTAATAAATCCAATCTTGAATTCAACAAAACTTACATTTATATAGTGTCTTTAACGTAATAAAACTTCTTTACCCAGAGAGTGGTGAGAACGTGGAACGCGCTACCACATGGAGTGGTTGAGGTGAATAGTATAAATGTATTTAAGGGGAAGCTAGATAAACACGAGGGAGAAAGGAATAGAATATGTTGATGGGCTTAGGCTACGAAGGGTGGGAGGAGGCTCGTGTGGAGCACAAACACCAGCATGGACCTGTTGGGCCGAAAGGCCTGTTTCTGTGCTGTAAATACTCTGTAATTCAATGTAATATTCTAGGTTTTGATGGCACACCCTGCACGATCTTGAAGACTGTGTCAAAGAGGGACGAAGGAAACAAAAAACAAATAAATAAACAGCTACCGTTAAAAACTTCATGCTGTCCTGTTCACTCAGCACTTGTTCAATATCCTGAACAGTGACTGAAAGCGATGAGATTTCCTCCGTTATCTTCTCAATCCTCCCCTTCATCTCCTGACTGTTTTTCTCTTTCTCCAGTTTCAGATCTTCCAACTCAATCCTCTCCTCCTCACGGAGAAACTGGTGAAGTTTTTCAAATTCTGCTTTAATCTGTTTCTCTGTCTTTACGCCTTGGTCCTTTGGAAAAGAATAGTGAGATTGAGAAAACAAATGAGCATTTTAAAAAGGTTGTGCAGCCTGTGCAGTTCTCTTCATACAAGAATCTTTTAGAGAAAAACATTCTCTGCTGCAGTGAAATCCAGTTAATGGGGACCAGATGATAATTTATTCAGAAGAGGGAGCTCTAACTGAGGATCGAGCTGCTGTATTTTCTTTAACTGCGGTTTCACCAGCACAAGGGAAGTGTCTGTGCTAATTCAATGATTTTTTAAATTGAGACTTTACTTTGGTAATGGACATTCAACGGTTCAAAGAAAAACAAATCGTGATTGGAAAATATACAACAAAGTGACATCAAATGTACCTGAATGTGGGTTAATGTTTCCACATAATCACTTTTTACAGCGTCACATTCCTTCTTCTTGTCCTGGACCGGCTTCAGTAAGGTTCGCAGTTCCTCCTGAACAAAGATCAGTTAATTTGTACATTTTTGTGCCATAAACAGCTGAAAATTAAATACCATCTAGTTTAATCAATGAAAATTCTCGGAGCATTCATTCCCTCGAATATAGAAGATTAAGGAGTGATCTAACTGAGGTGTTTAAGATGATTAAAGGAGTTGAGAGGGGAGATAGAGAGAAACTATTTCCTCTGGTGGGAGAGTCCACAAGGGGGCAGAACCTTAAAATGAAAGCCAGGCCGTTCAGGGGTGATGTCAGGAAGCACTTCTTCACACAAAGGGTAGTGGAAATCTGGAACTCTCTCCCCCAAAAAGCTGTAAGGCTGGGGGTCAATTGAAAATTTCAAAACTGAGACTGAAGGATTTTTGTTCGCAAGGGTATTAAGGGTTACAGAACCAAGGCAGCTAGATGGAGTTAAGATACAGGTCAGCCTTGATCTAACTGAATGGCAAAACAGGCTCGATGGGCTGAATGACCTATTCCTGCTCCTATGTACAGCTCTCAGACTTTTCTGGGGCCTCTTTTTCTTCACGTTCAGTAATTTCTGAGATAGATTTTCAGCTTGCTGTCTGGCATAAAGCTGGCATTAGGGATCGGCCGCCCGCTACAGGAACCACCTGATTCCATTTCCTTTGCATCATGAATGTTTGATCCGAGATATGAAGTTAATAGAGAATTTGTGAGAGTTTTTTTTAAGCTGATTTGAAGTACTGGCCAGAAATTAACTTGACTATTACTGTACTTACTCTTGTTGAACCCATGCTGTTGAAACCATTTCTCTTCTTACGAATAAACAACCATGCCGTAAACGCCATTACACCCATGAGTAAATGCCACAGGAGTTCCACTGCTTTATAATACAACGTTAATCTAGTGAGTCGTTCATATCTCAAAGTGTTACCTCCATCAACATAACTGTCTATTCCTTCCTCCCTCATGTGCTTATCTAGCTTCCCCTTAAATACATCTGTGCTATTTGCCTCAACTACTCATTGTGGGAACAGGTTCCACATTTCTCCCGAATTGAACAGCAAGTGCGAAGCTTGGTTGATATACAAATGTCAATAGAACCCAGAATGATTCAACTCACTTCTCCAACAGGATTAAAAATTATCAAATGTTTGTTCTGAATCAGGCACAGAACAAAAGAGAGACTGAAGCAGCCTGATTGTCAAGTAGCTTTGCCCGAAACAATCAGCTGATTGCCATATTGGCCATTGAAGCACAGGACAGCTTCTTTACCAAGACTACTTTTCCCTGCTACAGTTTTATATATGTAGGCATCAAGCCCACACGACCCTATGGTTGTAAGCAAGATAGATTTAGCTGTGAGGTCTGAAACCTTGCACTGACTGGTGAAGGGGACCTATCCAAAACATTATAACCTGCCTTTGCTCCTTACAGATATTGACCGACTTGCTATTTATTTCTAGCATTTTCTGTTTTTATTATCGGTTCCATCATTCTACGTTGAAGTATTTTCTGTTGTTGATGGAGAGGGGGAGGTGCAGTTTCTCTGTACAAGCCAAATGCGTGATGTGGCGCACCTGAAATTCACGAAGATATAGTTCGCAAACAATAGTTAAATTTACCCATAAATTGGCCCAACTCCTGTTGGATGTAGATCCAGTAAGTTTTCTCCATGTAACCTCTCTCAGGGGCCTGGGTTTGAGTTTTGCTTTACTCATCTCTACTCTTGGTGCAGTTGTAGCTCGGTTTCCCCTCTGGTGTGTCTTCTGCTAGTATTGGTGCTCCTTTTGCAGCCATGACTATGTGCCCTGATGTGCCGTTCTCTGGTTATCTGGTGTGACCACATCTACAATTGATGCCCCTGTTGTGGCCGTGGCAGTTTTAGCCTTTTGTCCTCACCTGTTGCACCAACATTGTTTTCAGCTGCTGGACTCCTGGGCCTATACTGTATTCCCCATGAATGGCTCTCTAAACCCAGCACTGTCAAACCGCAAATCCCTCGCCCAGCGCTGCCACGTCTTGTGATCCCACTCCCTCAGTGTACAATATATCCTGTTAGTCCCTGTGAACAACCTACACCAGGATCTTTACAGCACTACAGAGTGTGCCGTGCATTGAAAGGGCCGATCAATTTGTACTGACCTGGAAACTGGTTTTTAGAATAACGTGAAACTCTCACTTTCTTCTGTGACAACAATACAATCGCAAGCCTGTGTTAAAGGGGAAGCATTTCAAAATTCCAAGCACTTTATCTAAATTACCCAGAATGTTGAACAATCCAAATCTACTGATGTAAAATGTATCTGGTCACTGTGTCTCCTGATTTGAAGAGCACCAAAGCACAAATTACAAGATAATTACAATAAGGGGATGTTTCCACTTGGGAGAGCTCAAGGCTGGAGCTCATATATGTAAGATGGTCACTAGTAAATCCAATGGGGAGGGTTCAGGAGCGAATTCTTTACCCAGAGAGGGGTTGGGGTGTGGACCTCGCTACCACAGAGAGTGGTTGCGGCGATAGGGTGAGAGGAGGCCCGTGTGGAGCATAAACACCAGCATGGAACAGTGTTTTTAATTGTTTGTTTTGTGGGGTGTGGGCGTCGCTGACAAGGCCAGCATTTATTGCCCATCCCCAATTGCCCTTGAGAAGGAGGTGGTGAGTCGCCTTCTTGAACCGCTGCAGTCCGTGTGGTGAAGGCACTCCCACAGTGCTGTTAGGTAGGGAGTTCCAGGATTTTGACCCAGCGACGATGAAGGATCTGGACCAGTTAAGACGTATGGCCTGTTTCTGTGCTGTAAATTCGATGTAATTCTATGCATTGCTCTCATAGAAGCATAGAAGATAGGAGCAGGAGTAGGCCATTTGGCCCCTCGAGCCTGCTCCGCCATTTAATGAGATCATGGCTGTTCATCCAAATTCAGTACACTGTCCCTGCTTTCTCCCCATATCCCTTGATCCCTTTAGCCTTAAGAAATATATCTATCTCCTTCTTGAATATATTTAATTAATTGGCCTCAACTGCCTTCTGTGGTAGAGAATTCCACAGGTTCACCACTCTCTGGGTGAAGAAATTCCTCCTCATCTCAGTCCTAAATGGCTTACCCCTTATCCTTAGACTGTGACCTCTGGTTCTGGACTCCCCCGCCATCGGGAACATCCTTCCTGCTTCTAGTCTATCTAGTCCTGTTAGAATTTTATAAGTTTCAATGAGATTCCCTCTCATTCTACTAAACTCTAGCGAATATAAGCCTAATCGACCCAATCTCTCTTCATACGTCATTCCTGCCATCCCAGGTATCAGTCTGGTAAATCTTTGCTGCACTCCCTCCATGGCAAGAACATCCTTCCTCAGATAAGGCGACCAAAACTGCACACAATACTCAAGGTGTGGTCTCACCAAGGCCTTGTGCAACTGCAGCAAGACATCCTTGCTCCTGTACTCGAATCCTCTCGCTATGAAGGCCAACATACCATTTGCCTTCTTAACCGCCTGCTGCACCTGCATGCTTACTATCAGTGACTGGTGCACAAGGACACCCAGATCTCGTTGCACTTCCCCTTTTCCCAATCTATTGCCTTTCAGATAATAATCCGTCTTCCTGTTTTTGCCACCAAAGTGGATAACCTCGCATTTATCCACATTATACTGCATCTGCCATGCATCTGCCCAATCACCCAACCTGTCCAAATCATACAGGAGTTTCTATGCATCCTCCTCACAGCACACATGCCCACCCAGCTTTGTGTTGTCTGCAAACTTAGAGATATTACATCTCGTTCCCTCGTCTAGATCATTAATATATATTGTGAATAGCTGGGGTCCTAGCACCGATCCCTGTGGTACCCCACTAGTCACTGCCTGCCACTCGTTCCAGGTTGGCAGCTCACATCCAGCAGGTATTGTCCTGAAGACACGAATGGCCAGACACCTTCTTAGTGAACAATCACCTACGACTACAATCTCACTGTGACCTGCAAACTGCATCTTTGTTTGGCTGTCTCTGGTTTTCTATCGGCCTTTCCTTCTACCATCTTATGACCTTCTACCTACAGTAGCCTAGTGGTTATGTTACTGGACTAATACTCCAGGGAAATTGAGCTCATATCTCACTCTGGCAGTTTGAGGATTTGAGTTCAGTTTAAAAAGCTGGTACCAGTAAAAGTGGCCATGAAGTTGTCAGATTGTGGTAAAAATCTAATTGCTGTCCTTACTCAGTCTGGCCTGTATGTGGCTCCAATCCCACACCAATGTGGTTCACTCTTAACTGGCCTTTGAAGTGGCCGAGCCACTCAGTTGTATAAAAACTGCTACAAAGAATAAGACTACAGTGGCTCACAAGGTCTACCACCACCTTCTCAGGTCAATTAATGCTACCTTGCCAGCAATGCACACATCCTGAGAATTATTTTAAAACTGGGCAGTGCCTGGTATCTGCTCACTAATTATAATCTCGAGTAGCTTCACAGGGTTTCTGACCTTTCTTGCTTCTTTCAATAACTTCAATCCATCCAGCATTCCCCTATCATTGGCTTCCTTCAGCACGTGTCCCTCTATGATGAGAATCTGCTGCTGATTGTACTGGTCTCCAGCTACAGTCCCTGAAGGTTCCCTCTCCAGGTCTGATCCTATCCTGGCCTTATCACTGACTGAATCGAATTCTATCCACTCAGCCTCAGAAAATCTCTTGCCTTCTCTCCCTGTAAGTTCCTGCACCTCGAAGGTCAGAAATCCATTTTAAGCTGCTGATTAACAGACACTTTTCATATCTCTTCACCTTTGTATTGTATCCCTCTTTCTCCTTTATGAATATTGCACAATAACCACACCTCATGGACTCCACCTTAGTTATAATTTTCTCAGCTGTTTCCCTTTCTTGTTCTATTTCTCCTGTTGTCCCTTTAGGTTATACTTTATTTTAATTCCAAACATTCCCTTTTAATTTTCCTTCTGTCCACTATCCCTATTTTTACCTTTTACTTCTCTGGGGTTTTCTTTGCTGTATCTGGTCTCTGGTGGTGTGCTGTGTCACCTAATTCACACAGGGGTTTTAGTTCACCTTACTTCTCCTCCACTCTATCCCTTTCCCCTTAACTTCTCAAGTTCTTTCCCGTTAAATCTGCCTCTGCTGTTCTTTAAGAAAATACCGAGAGTAATTGGTCTGCTTCTGTTTCCCGGTCCCTGTTGTTTTTCCCGATTGCTGAAACTTTACGCTGTTTGGGAGGCTTTGGAGGAAGTTTAACAAGTTTATGTCGACATTAAACGCTTCACATCTGGAATATAAATAGGAGACACGTTCCACAGATCATCACTTGTCACGGAGACAGGATCGGTATCGATCTGATAACATACTGTACAAGAGACTTCACTCTGCATTCCAAGGGCTGATCAATTTACACTGATCTATTAAAATGGTGTTTAGAATAAAGTGAAACTCTCACTTCCTGTCGCTGGTTCCTTCAGCAGCGATACAAATGGCAGTCCGTGTAAGGACTGAGTAATTAAATCAATACAAACGCATTATCTAAAGAGCTTTAAGTATTGAGAGACGCTCAAACCCGAATCTGTGAACACTCCCTGTTCAGGATTCTGTTACCTGTGTCTGTATTTTATTTTACACGGTATCTACTCACCTTACTCTCTTCAATAGCTTCGTCTAGTGGCAGAACCTCGTGGTTTTGATGCCTTTTTGAACTCTGACAAACCAGACAGATGGGCTGTTTGTCAGTTTTACAAAATAATTTCATCTTCTCCTTGTGGCGGCTGCATTCCTGCTGACTTTTATCACTTTGATCACTTTTTACAAATGTCTCCACGATGTTGGCGAGGGTGCGGTTGGGTCTCAGGTTCCTGGAGGAAGTCTCCTTACTACAGACGGGACAGGCGGCGGTGACAGCGCTCTCCCAGTACCGGGTTATACAGGATCGGCAGAAGCTGTGATCACAGTCGAGTAAGACAGGGTCTTTATACAGATCATGGCACACAGCACAGGAGAGATCACCTTCCATCTCGAAGGACTGGTCAACTTGCACTGTGCTCCAAGTAAAATGGTGAATGTTGTAAATTGAAACACTTTCAGTTTCACTTCCTGATTCAAGCAGCAACATTATAAACCACAGCCCAGAAAAGGGCAGGGAAGAGTGATAAATATAGATGGATTGTTGAAAAACCAGGCTCGTTGGTTCACTCATTTTGTTCAGGGAACCTGCCACCCCTTCCCAGTCTGGCCTGAATGTATCTCAGGTCCTGTAAGAATATAGATATGTTTTACATTATTCTAATACAGAACAAAGACACAACAGCTTATCGAGACAGAATTAATTTAAACTGTGCTGGCAGGTTTTTGATCACAGCAAGGGCGAGTATAAGAGAAGGAAATTACTGCAGTATAAATAAGGCAAGAGGTTCATTTTACTACAGAGCATAACATCAAAGATTTGTATAACATAGACTATGGGGGCTAAATTGGGCCGTGTAGTGCCCGCTTTTTAGTTGCTATGCTGCCACATATGACTCAAAAATGCGGTCGGAGATGTGCACACAGTTCCGATGGGAAGTGCGTAGGATGCCATCTTGGTAAAGGGGTGTGTGCGCGCACCTGAAACGACCGCCGGCAGCACGTAGAGCAGCGAGATGATGACGTGAATCAGAGGGCAAAGCTGATTTGAAGCCACCTCTGCTATTTTGAAACTCCTCACTCCAGCCAACACCCTGTCTTAACCTCGCACAGCTGAACACGATGTTATAAAAGAAAGACTTGCATTTATATAGCGCCTTTCACAACCACCGGACATCGCAAAGCTCTTTACAGTCAATGAAGTACTTTTTGAAGTGTAGTCACTGTTGTAATGTAGGAAATGTAACGGCCAATTTACGCACAGCAAGCTCCCACAAACAGCAATGTGCTCATGTGTCAGCCAGTGGCTCAGTTGGTAGCACCCTCGCCTCTGAGTCAGAAGGTTGTGGGTTCAAGTCCCACTCCAGAGACTTGAGCACCAAAATCTAGGCTGACACCCCAGTGCAGTACTGAGGGAGTGCTGCACTGTCAGAGGTGCTGTCTTTTGGATGAGACTTTAAACCGAGGCCCTATTTCGAAAAAGAGCAGGGGAGTTCTCCCTGGTGTCCTGGCCAATATTTAACCCTCAATCAACATCATTAAAACATTATCTGGTCATTCTCACATTTGCTGTCTGTGGGAGCTTCCTGTGCACAAATTGGCTGCCGTGTTTCATACATTACAACAGTGAGTGCACTTTGAAAAAGTATTTCATTGACTATAAAGTGCTTTGGTTGTGAAAAGTCTTGTATAAATGCAAGTCTTTCTTTTCATTCTGATGTGAAATGGAATGAAGGACCCCCCACCAGCACTATTTAAAGTGATCATCAAGTATTTACAAAAATGAGAAGTCGCACAACACCAGGTTAAAGTCCAACAGTTTTATTTAAAATTACGAGGTTTCGGAGCTCCGCTCCTTCTTCAGGTACAGGTACAGTGAGGGAATCGATTACACAGTATATATACACAGAGAGCAATGTGTCTGCAGAGATACAATCCGTCAGGGAGGCATTACATCAAAGACACATCAGAGTACAGCTGAGACAATGAGGTGGGTCACAGGGGGTCCAACGTGTCAAATGCTGCCGTCTGCAGTTAAGCTTTCAACTTTTTTTTTAAAAACTGGAAAAACAGACAACGATGTCGAGTAACGTTCTGCAGCGTGACATGAACCCGAGATCCCTATTTACAAATATTACAAGTTAGTTGCTGGATTATTTCTTCTGGTTGCTGGTGCAATTGTTTGTGTTTTTGGTGGTTTCCTGTACTTGGCTAATGTTTGAATACTCTACAGGGAGTGGTGTGGCTGGTCCTGCAGTACTTCTTCTATCATATAAAATATTGTGGTGAAAGAAGTTGCTTCCAGACAAGGGTGGCCTGGTAGGGCTTCCTCTAGGAATTGAACACGACTGAGAATGAAGAGAAGCCACGCAGAGCAGGACAAGCTGCTAGAAGGGGGATGAAGTGGAGGAGGAGGAGGAAGTGGAAAAGGAAGGAAGGCTACAACGTACACAGCTCCTTTCTACGTGATCAGATTATTCATGAGCGATACCAGTAACCTCAGCGACACCTCTCCATTCCCCAACAGTCCCACACTCGTTACATTTCCTCTATCGCTGACCATCACATCGTCGACTTTCTGACAACACAAAAGTAAAATCCACCAGAAAATGCACATTCAAATCCAATTTTATAAATTCACCCGTTAAATAATGCATACAAAATGAAACTAATCCCTCTTGTGCAGTCCCTTAGTGCCTGTCTTCAGTGTGCCTTTGCCTATCCTAGTGCTCCTACGAGGTGCTTCCTCAGTGGCTGCAGCATGGGTGGTGGAAGGCTTCTGACCTTCAATTGAGGGGATGGCAGATGGCCTTGGAGGATGACCTCGAGCAGCTCTCGGCCTAGAGGGCCTGGCTTCAGACTGCACCATCTCAGTATGGGCTACATCTGTCTGGGCCAGCTGACTGACAGGCAACAGCAAGGAGTGGCAGGCGTGGGAGCAGGAATGCTGTCATCCTGAGAGAGCACTGCAGGTTCCTGTTCCATGGAGCCACTGCCACTCTCCCGGGGCGGCGCCTCAGCAATCCTGCTGATCTGTTGGAAAACAGTTTGATGGACCGCTGTGACACCGTGGAAGCCCCATTGAACAGTGGTATCCAGAGCCACAATTGCAGCAGTCTCAGATTCCACTGCAGCACTCAGACCTTTGATGGAAGCTGTGACATCGGCCATCAGACGCTGCATCACGGTGGGTTCCACCTGTGTGCTGATGGAAGTGACACCCGTTCCATGTTTGACAGGGTGGCTCCAAGCTCTTTGGAAAGCTCTGTGCCAATTTACTTCCTGACACCAATTCCAGCAGTCACAAAGCAACTCCCCTTTCAGACGCTCCTTAAAACCTACCTCTTTGACCAAGCTGTCAAATTTTGTTTGATAACACTCATGTTTCTGAAGCACCTTGGGATGTTTTACTACATTAAAGGTGCTATATAAATACAAGTTGTTGTTGTTGTTGAGTTGCAGGCTGCCTTTAAGCAGCGATAGCCACTGGCGATATCGGGCCCTCTGCTGAGTCCTTCTATTTTGGAGTCTGAAACCTGAGTTTACAGACAGAGAGTTTGACCAAATTATCAAATTATGAATACTGCTTTTCTATTGGTGGCCACTTTAGAAAACTGGTTCTGTAAATTATGTGAACAACCTCTCGCTCGCAATTCGGGATTATCACACAAACTTTTCACTTTTGAGTTAATCAAGGAATCAATAATTTAAGGTGAATGAGAGCTAATAAGGCTTGAATGATGGAGTGTGATTAAGGTACCTGGCGTTGTTGTGAGAGCGTGAATGTGCTTGTTAACAATATGTTCATTTCAATTTCAGATTATTCCCCCAGAAGGTAGGAGAATTAAGGAAAACTTCTGTGCTTTATGAAAGTGTTAGGCTTTGTACATTTTAAATTGGACATGTGGTTTGGATTTATTTTGATGAAGTTTAAATACCACTGCTAAAATACACAAAGGTTTTTTAAAGAAAGGTAAAAAGCACCTTTGGAGAAATACAAAGTTACAGTTTGAATTTTTGCCAAGCATATTTTGTTATTGTCTTACCAGCAGGTCTGAAACTGCTGTTGTGCTGGCTGACTCCTCCCCCACCCCCAAGGGCTTTTCACAGTGCAGAAGTAATTAACCCCTTACTGCTATTTGCCAGATTGCAATCCTGAATGTAAAGACATGCTGGATTTGTTTATTGAAAGCATCAGCTCGAAGCGATACCCGCCACTCACTACTGAGAAAGTTCTTGTGGAGCAAGTTCTTTGAGTTGGGGAATTCCAGATGGTCGATCATGATAATGGTGCATGATTTGTGGGCCAGGTCATTAAACAATGTGCACTATGTTAGGGATCGAGCAGAAATTCCACATCCCAGACCACCCGCATGTGTCAGGCTTGGTGGAAAGAACAAACACAATGGTTAAAACTATGTTGGAGAAAGAAGCCAGTGAGACTTGGATCTTAAAAGTACACCTGATTGGTGATAGTAATTAAAGGAACTGTGTCTAAAGTACTGAAGGAACACCTTCTGACTTTTGAAGCCATGACAGGTCATGAAAGAGCTTCTCCCGGAACACCAGGACGCTTTTAAAAAAAATCATTCATGGGATGTGGGTTTTGCTGGCAATGGCAGCATTTATTGCCCATCCCTAATTGCCCTTTAGAAGGTGGTGGTGTGCTATCTACTTGAACCGCTGCAGTCTATGTGGTGAAGGTTCTCCCACAGTGCAGTTAGGGAGGGAGTTCCCGGATATTGACCAAACGACAATGAAGGAACGGCGATATATTTCCAAGTCAGGATGATGTCGGGTCGATCCCGGGTGGTGTGTCCAATTTTATTCTTACTATTGTTTTCTGTAGCGGTTTGTTACAACTGAGTGTCTTGCTAGGCCATTTCAGAGGGCAGTTAAGAGTCAACCACATTGCTGTGGGTCTGGAGTCACATATGGCCAGACCGGGTAAGGACGGCAGGTTTCCTTCCCTAAAGGACATTAGTGAATCAAATGGGTTTTTACCACAATTGGGTCGTTTCCTGGTCCCCATTACTGATATTGCTTTTTTATTACAGATTTAATTAATTACCTAAATTTAAATTCCCCAACTGCCGTGGTAGGATTTGAACTCACGTCTTTGGAATATTAGTCCAGGCCTCAGGATTACTAGTCCAGTAACATAACCAATATGCTACCCTGGCCAAGTATGTTTCAATTTTCTATATGTTTTGGCGATGCCAAGAGACAGATAAATTAACCTTGATCAATTGTGGCAATTGTTTGAACTGCGGACTCATGTTAAAGGCAAAAAGGCAAGATCCCACATGTAACGAAGCTAAATTGGACCAGGGTGAATGAGCAAAATGTCTGAGACAAGGAAAAGGGCCAAATAATGGACTGATAGCGATTTGCGATTTTCTTATTTTCCTACTGTTAATACGATAGCAAAATACTGCGGATGCTGGAAATCTGAAATAACAACAGAAAACGCTGGAAAAACTCAGCAGGCCAGGCAGCATCCGTGGAGAGAGAAAGAGAGTTAACGTTTCAGGTCGATGACCTTTCGTCAGAACTGTGAAGAGCCGGAAATCAAATAGATTTAAGGCCAGAGTAAAGCTGGGAAAAGGGGGAGGGGATAAAAGAACAAAGGGGGAGATGAAGAGACATTAAGAGACATTAAGAGATATGCAAGGCTAGAGGTGGTGTTAATGTGACAGATTAAGGCTGAAAGAAGTGTGAAATCCACTGGCAGAATGAAGGACAGCTGCCAGCTTCTAGGAGGAAAAAAAAGGTGGGGGGGGGGGGCAAATAAAAGGATGGAAAAAATAAAATATAAATGTGATTGGCGCTGAGGTTATGATCTAAAATTGTTGAACTCGATATTGAGTCCAGAGGGCTGTAGCGTGCCTAAACGAAAGATGAGGTGCTGTTCCTCGAGCTTACGCTGCGCTTCCGTGGAACAGTGTAATAGGCCGAGGACGGTGAGGTCAGAGTGGGAGTGAAGCGGTGAATTAAAGTGACAGGCCACCGGGAGCTCGGGGTCCCCCTTACGGACTGAACGGAGGTGTTCCGCAAAGCGGTCACCCAATCTGCGTTTGGTCTCCCCAATGTAGAGGAGACCACATCGTGAGCAGCGAATACAGTATACTAAATTGCAGGAAGTACAAGTAAATCGCTGTTTCACCTGGAAGGGGTGTTTGGGGCCCTGGACAGTGGGAAGAGGGGAGGTGTAAGGGCATGTGTTGCATCTCCTGCGCGTGCACGGGAAGGTGCCGGGCGAAGGGGAAGGGGTGCTGGGGGTGGTAGAGGAGTGGACTAGGGTGTCGCGGAGGGAGCGGTCCCTGCGGAATGCTGAAAGGGGAGGTGAGGGGAAGATGTGTTTGGTGGTGGGATCACGCTGGAGGTGGCGGAAATGGCGGAGGATGATCCGTTGAATGTGGAGGCTGGTGGGGTGAAAGGTGAGGACAAGGGGAACCCTATCGTGGTTCCGGGAGGGAGGGGCAGGGGTGAGGGCAGAAGTGCGGGAGATAGAACGGACACGGTCGAGGGCCGTGTCAACCACGGTAGAGGGGAATCCTCGGTTGAGGAAATAGGAAGACATGTCGGAAGCACTGGTATGGAAGGTGGCATCATCAGAGCAGATGCGGCGGAGACGGAGAAACTGGGAGAATGGAATAGAGTCCTTACAGGAGGCGGGGTGGGAGGAAGTGTAGTCCAGGTAGCTGTGGGAGTCAGTGGGCTTGTAGTGAATGTTAGTCAATAACCTATCCCCAGAGATGGAGATGGAGAAGTCGAGGAAGGGAAGGGAAGAGTCGGAGATGGACCATGTGAAGGTGAGGGAAGGGTGGAAATTGGAAGCATAGTGAATGAAATGTTCTAGTTCAGGGCGAGAGCAGGAGACGGCACCGATACAGTCATCAATGTACCGGAAAAAGAGGTGAGGGAGGGGACCCGAGTAGGACTGGAACAAAGAGTGTTCCACATATCCCACGAAAAGGCAGGCATAGCTAGGACCCATGCGGGTACCCATAGCAACACCTTTAATTTCCTACTGTTAATGTTTTCTTTAGTATCTTTGCCTTGCGATTTATGTAATCGTACGTATGTAGAATCTAATCAGGCAGTGCTCAGAGAAATGGTCCACAATCTTAATAAGGTCAATTTGGGAAGAAAATCAGGTGATTTGACAAAGAGAATGTGGGTAAATGATAAAACAATGCACAAGCAATTAAAGGGATTGTTTAAAGGAATAAATAGGCAGCTGGAATGTTATACCAGAACAACGAAGACTATAAAAAAGAATTTATCTCAAAGGCAATATGTATAGTATGGATCGAGTTTTTTTTTTACTTAATCCGATCCAAAAAGGGATTAAATGTATTAGCAAACAATTTGATACCAAATTTTATATTCGGCAAAGAAATGCGAATGTGGAAATCAGATGGGAATATGGCATAATGTGCAAAGATTCAGATTGGTGTATTATGCCAGGAAGCCTGCAAGCAGAGTGAGATTATTTCGGACTGATTCCCGTGATAATGGCAATCCTGTTGTATCTGCTGATGTGAGACCGATGGAAATATTTGACGTGGACTTGATAGACTTGTTGGAAGATGAAATACACCAAGGAGTTTGTAAACTGCCCAAGGGTATTGGTGAGATGTAATGAGGGAGTGTGGAAAGCCCCAGACACCTCTTGCTGTTCCAGGGACAGTGGTTCCTCACTATGCGGCTGCGACGTGCTGCGGAGCTCAGCGTCACCATGTGGCTTCACCCTGGATGAAGAATCCCCTAACTGCACTATACAGGTTGATCGATGGAACTCAAAGAGAACTAATGTTCGGACAGAGGAAGCTACTGTGTTACACACCATATGTGTGGTCTGGTCAACCACATTTTGCCTTACACCAAACAAAATGACTAAAATTGGGGATAAAAGATTGGTGCCTTTTAGGGCCCACAAAGTAACAGAAATTCAAGTAAATATTACCCTTCAGACAGAACCCTGACGGGCAGTTGTAAATTTTGGCCATCCAATTGCGCCCCTTTCCTGAGTCTTAAATCTATATTGCAACGCACCAGCACTTCTCAGGGACAGTATCGTCGTTATGCAGCAGCAGAATGATATTGAACAGTCTATTGGCACCCTGGGTAACCATGAATGGTGGGCGGTGGTATAGAGCATCCCTGGGCAAGAACAGCCTCTGTGCTCCTGCTAGTAGCACAGCTATTCGAGCCCATTGCCCCCGCAGTAATGGTCTGCTTGATTGTGATTTTTTAAAACCCTGAATCAAGTTAAGATCAGAGAGAATATGATATAAATATGAGCTCTGACCGGAAAATAAGTTTGCGAGGCCACAAAAAGGAGGTTCTTTTGAGCCTCGAAGTGGGGAATGTAGGAATATAGATATTGTTTCACGTTATTCTAATACAGAACAAAGACAGAACCTCTCATAGATAGAATTAATTTAAACCGTGTGGAGTCAGGGGACAAGTAGCAGAATGGATAGCAAGCTGGCTACAGAACAGAAAAAAGAGAGTAGGGGTTAAAAATAGTTACTCAGATTGACAAAAGGTGTAAAGTTGTGTTCCACAAGGATCGGTGCTGGGACCACTGTTGTTCACCATTTACAGAAACGAATTAAACTCGGGAATTGGAAGTACAATTTCAAAATTTGCAGATGACACCTAAAAAAAAAGAAAGACTTGCATTTATATAGCGCCTTTCACGATCACCGGGCATCTCAAAGTGCTTTACAGCCAATGACGAACTATTTGAAGTGGAGTCACTGTTGTAACGTGGGAAACGCGGCAGCCAATTTGTGCACAGCAAGCTCCCACAGACAGCAATGTGATAATGACCAGATAATCTGTTTTTGTTATGTTGGGTGATATAATTAATACCGAGGAGGACTGCGATAAAATACAGAAAGACTTTAATAAACTTGCAGAATGGGCGTGTAATTGGCAAATGAACTTCAATATCGGCAAGTGTGAGGTGGTACATTTTGGCAGGAAGAAAAGGAGGCCACATACTCCTTGGAGAATAAGTCTAAATGGGGTAGAGGAACAGAGGGATCTGGGGATACCAGATACACAAATCACTAGAAGTAGTGACACAGGTTAATAAGGCCATAAAAACAAACAAAGCACTGGGGTTCATTTCTAGAGAATTGCGAAGCAGAGAAGTTATCTTAAACTTGTATCGAACCTTGGTTGGACCACACTTGGAGAACTGGGAACAGTTCTGGTCTCCATATTATATAAAAAAGATAGAGGCACTGGAGAAGGTGCACAAAAGATTTACTAGAATGATACCAGAACTGAGAGGTTGTACCAATCAGGAAAGAGTGAACAGGCTGGGGCTCTTTTCTCTAGAAAAGAGAAGACTGAGGGGTGACCTGATGGAGGTCTTTAAGATTATGAAAGGGTTTGATAGACGTAGAGAAGATGTTTCCACTTGCAGGGGAGACCAGAACTAGGGGCCATAAATACAAGAAAGTCACTAATAAATCCAATAGTGAATTCAACAAAACTTACATTTATATAGTGTCTTTAACGTAATAAAACTTCTTTACCCAGAGAGTGGTGAGAACGTGGAACGCGCTACCACATGGAGTGGTTGAGGTGAATAGTATAAATGCATTTAAGCGGAAGCTAGATAGACACGAGGGAGTGTGAAGGAATAAGCAATATACCTATTCAGAAAATTACACCATCCTATGAAAGAATTTTGACTTTATTAAAACATGACAAACTGGGCTTGAAAATCTGGAAACCTCAACAATCTAAAGCTTTGAACGGCATCCAGGCTGTTGAGATAAGATAAGTTGTTGACACTGAATCAATAGCCTTAATGAAACAGAAGGTTAGAGGTTCCTGGAAGTCTGAAGCCTTGGAAAGAAAACACTTTCAAATGAATCACAGAAGATTAAAGAAACATATGCCTCCATAAAAATGACATCAAATGAAACACGGAGACACGAGTCTGTGTTACAACCAGTTGAGGTAACTAAGAAGACAATGGTGCTCCCAATTGAGGTGTTCTAAATGCAAAAGATACAAACAGAAGACCTTCGTAAGATTGACATCAAATAGATGCACCAGCCATCACATTGTTTTTGTCTAAAGCTTGAGACACCTACACAGGAGACATAATTCTTAATGCTACAAGCTGAACTAACTGTAAGAATAGCAGGGGTCAACAGAAAAATTACCAGAGATAATTAGCTTACATCAGCAGAAAACTTTAAAGGATATACCACTGAGAAAGAGCATAAAAATTGAACTTTCAAATGGGAAGACAGATTTGCTTGAAGGGGCAAAGCGATTCTCGGCTTCAGAGGCAAGTTCTCTAAGTCTACAACTCTTTGAGTCTCGGGGATCAAGGTACTTGTATTTGATTTTGGTGCATATCCTGGAATAAGACTAAGAAATGTAAAAATGTAATGAAGTTAAGATTTGAGAATAAGGATCTCTGATAATAGAATTGTAAGATTTCTGTTTTTGGAACTGTTAATGTTGCGATTGAATCACCAACTGTAATTACATGTCGGTTCTTTAATAAATCTATATATTTTCAGAATTGTCTCACATAGTACTTCTGTATCAAACTCGCGAACTCAATCTCTGTACGCGCTTTGGTGAGGAGTTGCAGAAATCTGCGGGAGTTTTCCGGGCCCTCATAATATCCGGAACATTACAGTCTAGCTAAACTTATTAAAAGTGCTATCTGGAGGACGGTAACATCTTCAGGTTGTTCCTTTCCTTTAGGGATAGATAGTCTGGACCTTTAGACCCAATTAAGCGTCTTTAGGATTCGGCTACCTTTAACTTTAGTTGAAAGTGAACGTCTGGGGAATACGCCTGATCCGGGGTAGCCCTAAAGGGGCTAGGACTAGTAATTATCCCTTCAGGAGAAAGGAATAGAATATGTTGGTGGGCTTAGGCTACAAAGGGTGGGAGGAGGCTCGTGTGGAGCACAAACACCAGCATGGACCTGTTGGGCCGAAAGGCCTGTTTCTGTGCTGTAAATACTATGTAATTCAATGTAATATTCTAGGTTTTGATGGCACGCCCTGCACGATCTTGAAGATTATGTCAAAGAGGGACGAAGGAAACAAAAAACAAATAAATAAACAGCTACCGTTAAAAACTTGATGCTGTCCTGTTCACTCAGCTCTTGTTCAATATCCTGAACAGTGACTGAAAGCGATGAGATTTACTCCGTTATCTTCTCAATCCTCCCCTTCATCTCCTGACTGTTTTTCTCTTTCTCCAGTTTCAGATCTTCCAACTCAATCCTCTCCTCCTCACGGAGAAACTGGTGAAGTTTTTCAAATTCTGCTTTAATCTGTTTCTCTGTCTTTACGCCTTGGTCCTTTGGAAAAGAATAGTGAGATTGAGAAAACAAATGAGCATTTTAAAAAGGTTGTGCAGCCTGTGCAGTTCTCTTCATACAAGAATCTTTTAGAGAAAAACATTCTCTGCTGCAGTGAAATCCAGTTAATGGGGACCAGATGATAATTTATTCAGAAGAGGGAGCTCTAACTGAGGATCGAGCTGCTGTATTTTCTTTAACTCCGGTTTCACCAGCACAAGGGAAGTGTCTGTGCTAATTCAATGATTTGTTAAATTGAGATTTTACTTTGGTAATGGACATTCAACGGTTCAAAGAAAAACACATCGTGATTGGAAAATATACAACAAAGTGACATCAAATGTACCTGAATGTGGGTTAATGTTTCCACATAATCACTTTTTACAGCGTCACATTCCTTCTTCTTGTCCTGGACCGGCTTCAGTAAGGTTCGCGGTTCCTCCTGAACAAAGATCAGTTAATTTGTACACTTTTGTGCCATAAACAGCTGAAAATTAAATACCATTTAGTTTAATCAATGAAAATTCTCAGAGCATTCATTCCCTCGAATATAGAAGATTAAGGAGTGATCTAACTGAGGTGTTTAAGATGATTAAAGGAGTTGAGAGGGGAGATAGAGAGAAACTATTTCCTCTGGTGGGAGAGTCCACAAGGGGGCAGAACCTTAAAATGAAAGCCAGGCCGTTCAGGGGTGATGTCAGGAAGCACTTCTTCACACAAAGGGTAGTGGAAATCTGGAACTCTCTCCCCCAAAAAGCTGTAAGGCTGGGGGTCAATTGAAAATTTCAAAACTGAGACTGAAGGATTTTTGTTAGCAAGGATATTAAGGGTTACAGAACCAAGGCAGCTAGATGGAGTTGAGATACAGGTCAGCCATGATCTAACTGAACGGCAAAACAGGCTCAATGGGCTGAATGACCTAATCCTGCTCCTTTGTACAGCTCTCAGACTTTTATGGGGCCTCTTTTTATTCACGTTCAGCAGTTTCTGAGAAAGATTTTCAGCTTGCTGTCTGGCATAAACCTAACATTAGGGATAGGCCGCCCGCTACAGGAACCAGCTGATTCCATTTCCTTCCTCATGAATGTGTGGTCCGAGATATGAAGTTAACAGAGAATTTGAGAGGCTTTGTTTATTTTAAGCTGATTTGAAGTACTGGCCAGAAATTAACTCGACCATGACTGAACTTACTCTTGTTGAACCCATGCTGTTAAAATCATTTCTCTTCTTACTAATAAACAACCATGCTGTAGACGCCGTTACACCCATGAGTAAATGCCACAGGAGTTCCACTGCTTTATAATACAATGTTAATCTAGTGAGTCGGTCATATCTCAAAGTGTTACATGTGTCACAGTTGAAAGGGTCGAATCTCAAAATGTCCATCATACTCCTACCTGATTGGCTGAAATATCTACTCTCTGTTGTTATCCATGTTGATTTGCACAGGTAGAGAAAGGTAGGAGATTCGCCCAATCAGAATCTACCAATCCACCTAGAACCAACCAATGAGGTTGTTCTGTTTTTTCTCAATCCTACCAATCAGGACCCAGAAATTGCAACAAAATGAACCAATAAAAGTTACTCAAATCTTTCTTTACTGATGTATTTTCACTGCCAGGTTGTTTCCTCAGCTACCCCAATAGATACAGCTTAAAATACGTGTTACTAGTAAATTCCCCGTAGCATTGCCGAGAGCTGGTTGAAGATAAGGGAGCTGAGAGGTGAGTATCGGGTGAGTATTTGTGGTAAGTTTTTTGTTCTGTTTTGAGTATATTTCTGTGAAGTAGTTCATAGCCTATCTATTAGAGGGAAGTGCTGAATGGAGGATAGCTGTTAAGTGTTTCTTGTTAAGTTTTAAGTTTAGTTCTGGTAAATAGAGGAATGGCAGGGCAGCTCAGTCCCGTGAATTGCACATCCTGTGCCATGTGGGAAATCCTGGATGCTTCTTGGGGCCTGGACGACCACGTGTGCAGGAAGTGTCGCCAACTGCAGCAACTCGAGCTCCGGGTTTCGGAGCCTGAGCGGAAGCTGGAGTCACTGCAGTGCATTCGCGAGAATGAGAACTTCGTGGATAGCACGTTGCTAGAGGTGGTCACCCTGCAGCCTCAGAATGTGCAGGCAGAGAGGGAATGGGTGACCGCCAGACAGAGAAGGAGGACCAGGCAGGTAGGGCAGGAATCTCCAGAGTGCATCTCGCTCACTAACCGGTTCACAGTTCTGGAAACTGGTGGAGGTGATGGTTCCTCTGGGGAGAGCAGCCAGAGCCAAGGCCACGGCACCACGGGTGGCTCAGCTACAGAGGAGGGGAGGAAGAAGAGTGGAAGAACAACAGTGGTAGGGGATTCATTGGTTAGGGGAACAGATAGGCGTTTCTGTGGACGCAGATGTGACTCCAGGATGGTATGTTACCTCCCTGGTGCCAGGGTCAAGGATGTCACTGAGCGGCTGCAGCACAATCTGAGGGGGGAGGGTGACCAGCCAGAGGTTGTTGTCCATATCGGTACCAACGACATAGGCAGAAAGAGGGATGAGTACTGCAGGCAGACTATAGGGAGCTAGGAGAGAGATTAAAAAGCAGGACCTTAAAAGGTATTAATCTCCAGATTACTCCCGGTGCCACGTGCGAGTGAGTACAGGAATAGAAGGATAGAACAGATGAATGCGTGGCTGGAGAGATGGTGCAGGAGGAAGGGCTTTAGATTCCTGAGGCATTGGGACGGTTTCTGGGGAAGATGGGACCTGTACAAGCCGGAAGCGTTACACCTCAACAGAGCCGGGACCAATATTCTCGTGGGGGGGTTCTCTAGTGCTGTTGGGGAGGGTTTAAACAAGCTTGGCAGGGGGATGGGCACCAGCATATAGGAGTAGTAAAGAGGAATAAGGTGCATAAAAGAGTGAGTGTGTTGGATAGTCTTCTTCTTCTTCTTAGGCAGTCCCTCGGAACCGAGTGTTTAATTTCCCCCGCTATGAAATGCCCCGTTTAATCCCCCTGTGAATTCCACCCAGCCAGCTGTAGAATACCCCATTTAATTCCGCCCCTCTTATCTCCTCCACCCACACACGTATAATTCCCCGTCGATGCCCCTGTATAATCTCCCCCCCCCCCGCTGTATAGTCCACCCGTATGCCACTCCTGTACAATAACTCCCCCTGTATAATTCACCCCATCTCCCTGTACACTTTGCCCTGTATCTCTCTCCCTCTGTGAAACTCCTTGCCTCCTCCCCCTTGGTGAAACTCCACAGCCCCCTGTATAAGACCCCCATATATCTCCATCCATGTATTACCCCCCCCGCCCTGTCAATCTCCCTCCCCTCTGCTGGTGAAACTCTATTTTGCCCCTTGTGTGACTCACTTACCTGGTGTGGCTCCAACTCACGACCCTCTTTAATTTGGTTTAATTCATGTCCAGAGAAACACAAACTCTGCAAAACACTCCCCCTCGCACCAAGCACAGAATGGCTGCCCCCCCTGCACCCAGCACAAAATGGCTGCCATCACCCCACACCAAGCACAAAATGGCTGCCCCCCGCCCCCCCCCCGCACCAAGCACAAAATGGCAGTCACCGCTCACTCGGTGGCTATCTAATGAGTGTCTGGAACCTAATTGGAGAGAGATTGAGAAGCCTGGGGATACAGGAAGAGAGAGACTGAGATGGGGGTCATTAGAAATCAGAGGGGCAGACGTGGAGCAAGAGATGGAGACATGCAGAGGCTGACTGGCATTCCCAACCTTTACGCACAGTACGATCCCAGCTCCAGACATATTCCTCGCTGCAGGAAGGTGTTCCCCCCCAACCCCCATCAGTGTGCAGTGAATCAAAGCCTGAGCTGGGTGTCCCTGACCCCTGAATAGAGAAGAGACACACACACATTGGTTGATGTAGGAGGCCATTCACCCCTTCGAGCCTATCCCACCAATCCGTGCTGTCTATCCTTGATTAACAGAGATTAAACAGGGAATTGCAGTGAGGAATTATACGGGGGGAGCTTCACGAGGGGCTGTAGTATACAGGTTAATATACAGGGGGGGTGGTTTAATGGGGTGTAGTATACCAGGGGGCAGGGGGGGAAGATTCACAGGGGTATAGTATAGACCAGGGGGGGTTTCTGCAGAGGGCAGCTTCACCAGGGGTATTATACGGTGGGTGGAGAGAGAGTTTCACGGGGGTGTTATATACGGGGGGAGGAGTTTCACGGGGGTATTATACAGGCCGCAGGATATGGGGGGATGGAGATATATGGGGGGTGGGGGAGAATTAGACAGTGGAGGGGAGGACATAACGGGCAATAAAAGGGGCAGTTCACAGGGCTGGAGTTAGGAATAAACAGGATATACAGGGGGGAATTAGACAGCGGAGGGGAGGAATTAACAGGGGCAATAAAAAGGGGCAGTTGGCAGGGCTGGAGTTAGGAAGAAACAACGTTTGGTGCGGGGGGGCAGCCATTTAATGCTCGGTGTGGGGGGCAGCCATTTAGTGCTCGGTGTTGGGGGGGGGGCAGCCATTTTGTGGTTGGTGCGGGGGGGGCAGCAATTTTGTGCTTGGTGCGGGGGGAGCCGTTTTACAGCGTTTGTGTTTGTCTGGACATGAATTAAACAAATTAAAGAGGGTCGTGAGTTGGAGCCACACCAGGTAAGTGAGTCACACAAGTGGCAAAAGAGAGTTTCACCAGCAGTGGGGGTAATACATGGATGGAGATATATGGGGGTCTTATACAGGGGGCTGTGGAGTTTCACCAAGGGGGAGGAGGCAACGAGTTTCACAGAGGGAGAGAGATACAGGGCAAAGTGTACAGGGAGATGGGGTGAATTATACAGGGGGAGTTATTGTACAGGAGTGGCATACGGGTGGATTATACAGCGGGGGAGGGATAAGCGAGGTGAATTATACAAGTGGGGGTAATTCACAAGGGATTAAACGGGGCATTTCAAAGCAGGGGGAAATTATACGTGGAGAGTTTCATGGTGGGGGGAGATTCACGAGGGTGTAGTATGCAGGGGTATTATAGGGGGTTGGGGGATTTTAATGGGGTGTATTATAGGGGGGCTGTCATGGAGCTTTAGTTACAGGGGTTTTATACAGAGGGGAGAAGAGAGTACCACAGGGGCATTATACAGGGCGTAGTATAGGGGGGGTATTATACAGGGGTTGGAGATAACCGGGGGGATTAGACAGTGGAGGGGAGGAATTCACACGGGGGGTGGGAAACAGAACAGCGGGGTACAGAGTAAAGTTAGATACAGAGTAAAGTTCCCGCCACACTGTCCCCATCAAACACTCCCAGGGCAGGTACAGCACGGGTTAGATACAGAGTAAAGCTGCCTCTACACTGTCCCCATCAAACACACTCAGGGCAGGTACAGCATGGGTTAGATACAGAGTAAAGCTCCCTCTACACTGTCCCATCAAACACTCCCAGGGCAGTTACAGCACGGGTTAGATACAGAGTAAAGCTCCCTCTACACTGTACCATCAAACACTCCCAGGGCAGGTACAGCACGGGTTAGATACAGAGTAAAGCTCCCTCTACACTGCCCAGTCAAACACTCTCAGGGCAGGTACAGCACGGGTTAGATACAGAGTAAAGCTCCCTCTACACTGCCCCATCAAATACTCCCAGGGCAGGTACAGCACGGGTTAGATACAGAGTAAAGCTCCCTCTACACTGTCCCATCAAACACACACAGGGCAGGTACAGAACGGGTTAGATACAGAGTAAAGCTCCCTCTACACTGTCCAGTCATACACTCCCAGGGCAGGTACAGCACTGGTTAGATACAGAGTAAAGCTCCCTCTACACTGTCCAGTCAAATACTCCCAAGGCAGGTACAGCACTGGTTAGATACAGAGTAAAGCTCCCTCTACACTGTCCAGTCATACAGTCCCAGGGCAGGTACAGCACTGGTTAGATACAGAGTAAGGCTCCCTCTACACTGTCCCATCAAACACTCCCAGGGCAAGTACAGCACGGGTTAGATACAGAGTAAAGCTCCCTCTACACTGTCCCATCAAACACTCCCAGGGCAGGTACAGCATGGGTTAGATACAGAGTAAAGCTCCCTCTACTCTGACCAGTCATCAATCCCAGGGCAGGTACAGGATGGGTTAGATACAGAGTAAAGCTCCCTCTACACTGTCCCATCAAACACTCCCAGGGCTGGTACAGCACGGGTTAGATACAGAGTAAAGTTCCCTCTACACTGTCCAGTCAAAGACTCCCAGGGCTGGTACAGCACGGGTTAGATACAGATTAAAGCTCCCTCTACACTCTCCCATCAAACACTCCCAGGGTAGGTACAGCATGGGTTAGATACAGAGTAAAGCTCCCTCTATACTGTCCCATCAAACACTCCCGGGGCTGGTACAGCACGGATTAGATACAGAGTAAAGCTCCCTCTACACTGTCCAGTCAAACACTCCAGAGCAGACACAGTACGGGTTAGATACGGAGTAAAGCTTCATTCATTGTTCTCTAACAGTGCACTTTAATCCCAAACTCTAGGGTGTCCTTTTTGCCCTCACGTGATATTTCCCATTTCCAACCCCAGCCGTGTGCTAATTGTGTGACAGTTTCAGTGAGCAGGACAGACGAGGGATAACCCTGCTCCTCGGTGACCCTCCTTGGAACTGCGATAAAGAAACGGTTTACACTTTATATAACGTCTTTCGCCACCTCCGGAAGTTCCAAAGCACACCGCGGCTAATGCCGGACATTTTGAAGTGTGGTCAGGGCTGTAATGCAAGGAAACGCAGCAGCCAGTTTCTACACAGCAAGATCCCACAATTGTTCTGAAGTGGCCAATCTGACGTGAGGTGGCAGCTGGGGAATTGCAGGCAGTGGAGAGGGAGCTGCCCCATTGGGCAAGTACCCTGCAAGGCCGTCCATGGGGTGTAACGCACTTTGCCAGTATCGAGCCCTGTGTGTCATCGCTGCTTGAACTTTCGGGGGTCAAATTCACCTCTTTCCTTTGAATCCTCCCCCTCCCCCCCCCTGACAGGAAGCCAGGGCCCAGCAGATGAAGGTCTCTGCACAATACGTGAACGAGATCGAGGTTGCCAAAGCGCAGCGCAATTACGAGCTGAAGAAAGCCGTCTACGCCTCTGTAGACGAGAATCGCCTTGCCCGATTAAAGCCACTCCGCCAGAATCCCCACAGTGCAGATAGAGGCCATTTCGGCCCATCGAGCCTGCACCGACACATATCCCACCCTATCCCCGTAACCCCACGTATTTAATCCCCCTAACACTAAGGGTCAATTTATCATAGCCAAATCAACCTAACCCGCACATCTCATTTGAGACTTCAATATTTATACCCTTTCTCAGTTGCATTTCCTTTAAGGTTTCTGCCGATGCAAGTTAATTATCACTCTTCATCTTTCTGCTGACCTCTGCAATTCTTTACTGCCACATCAGCTTGTAATGTTCAAGAATCTGCCGCATCTCCACGTGTTCTGGGTTCACCAGATAAAAAGGTGTGAAAGGCGGGTGTCGCTTATTTTATGTGTCATCTTTACGAAGTTTAATTTATATCACATATCCAGGGTTGACCATTGTGTTGTTCCCAAAAGGTCAGCCACTCGGATCCATCCCATTCTCCTGTTTCAATAAGGTTATTGATTCAGGGTCAACAACTTGTCCTGTTTCAACAAGGCCAGAATTCTTTCATAAGATAGTGTATTTTTCTAAAAAGGTTATATAGTATATTCCTTCACAGGGTGGGTGGGGAAGGTCAGACAGGGGTCAAAGGGCCTCGGGAGACTGGCACAGACTGGAGGCCCGGTTGCCCTCGGTAACGGGGTTGGGGGGTCTTTGAGATGCAGCGATGGTGGGAGCGGGAAGGTTTGGGTGGCCAGGTACCTGGCGGAAGTCATGGAGTGGGTGGGTGGGACCTCCTGATGAACCTGATGCTGCTGACGGTGCATGGCTGTGTCACTAGGGGGCGGGGAAGCCAAGTGTGGGCCACACTCGCTCCAAAGCGGAGGGAATACTAGGATTAAGAGATCCCTTTTTTCCCCCGCTCGCTCCCTCCCAGCCCCAGCAATCCCGTGCCCACGGATGGTGCACAATGCAGGGACGCCCAGGAAAGATCGTGGATGAGTGAGTGAGTGAGTCAGGGACTTCCTCCCCCACCCGCAGGGTCAAAGGTGATACTTCTCTCTCTGGTCCGCACAGATGAGGAAAGTCACAAAGAAAAGTAAGACTTGCATTTCTATAGCGCCTTTCACCACCTCAGGACATCCCAAAGTGCCTCGCAGCCAGTGAAGTACTTTTTGAAGTGTAGTCACTGTGGTAATGTGGGAAACTCGGCAGCCAAATTTGCGCACAGCAAGATCCCACAACCAGGAACATGGTAATGACCAGATCATCTCTTTTTTTAGTGATGTTGATTGTGGGATAAATATTGGCCAGGACACCGGGGGATAACTCCCCCTGCTCCTCTTCAGAATGGTGGCCGTGGGATCTTTTACATCCACCTGAGAGCAGACGGGGCCTGGGTTTAACGTCTCATCCGAAAGGCGGCACCTCCGACAGTGCAGCACTCCCCTCAGCACTGCACTGGGAGTGTCGGCCTGGATTTTTGGAGTCGAGTCTCTGGAGTGGGGACTTGCGGGTGTGGAATGAGAGTTCTCGGCCCTGGTTTACCTGCCGCGTCTGTCTCTCTCGAAGGGCCCTCTTCCATCTTCCTTCTGTTTTGTCTCTTTTTTTCCTAGGTTGAAGCTCATCATGGAGGCAGAGGCAGAGGCTGAGTCCATACGAGTGAGTACTGTCCGCCCTTGCGTCGAGCAGAGCCTTGGTCAGACCCCCCGGTCAGACCCCTGTCTGAAGCACTGCGCTCAGTTCTGGGCAATGCACCTCAGGCAGGATATATCGGCCTTGATGGGGGTGGTGCACAGATTCACCAGTCTGATACCGGGGCTTAAAGGGTTAAATTGTTGAGGACAGGTTGCATAGACTAGGCTTGGATTCCCTTGAGTATAGAAGGATGTGGGGAAAGAGCAGTGGGGAGTGGGACTAATTGGATCGGTTTTTCAAGGAGCCAGCACAAGCACGATGGGCCGAATGGCCTCCTTGAGTGCTGTTTATGATTGATTCTAATTGAGGTGTTTAAAATAATATTGATTTGATAGGGTAGGTACAAAAAACAACTACGTCCTCTGCTGCGAGAATCCAGAAGGGTTAAGGGGACAAAACCTCAAAATTCGAGCCAGGCCATTTGGGGGTGAAATCAGGAAATGCCTTTTCACACACAGGGTCGTGGAAATCTAAAACAGGCGGCTGAAGGCACGGCCGCCAATGGAGGGGTGAAGGATATCGGGGGTGCGCAGGAGGCCAGAATTGGAGGAGCGTAGCGATGGCGGAGGGCGGAAGGGTTGGAGGGCTAACGTAGTACCATTGTTCAAGAAGGGTAGTCGGGATAAACCAGGGAATTACAGGCCAGTGAGCCTAACATCAGTGGTAGGGAAATTATTGGAAAAAATTCTGAGGGACAGAATTAGTCTCCACTTGGAGAGGCAAGGATTAATCAAGGATAGTCAGCATGGCTTTGTCAGGGGGAGATCATGTCTGACCAATTTGATTGAATTTTTCGAGGGGGTGACTAGGTGCGTGGATGAGGGTAGTGTAGTTGATGTAGTCTACATGGACTTCAGTAAGTCTTTTGACAAAGTCCCGCATGGGAGACTGGTCAAGAAGTGATCCAGGGCAATTTGACACATTGGATCCAAAATTGGCTTTGTGGCAGGAGGCAGAGGGTGATGGTCGAAGGTTGTTTTGGTGACTGGAAGCCTGTGTCCAGTGGTGTACCGCAGGGATCGGTGCTGGGTCCTTTGCTATTTGTAGTGTACATTAATGATTTACATATGAATGTAGGAGGTATGATCAGTAAGTTCGCAGACGACACGAAAATTGGTGGAGTGGTAAATAGGGAGGAGGGAAGCCTCAGGCTACAGGACGATATAGACGGGATGGTTAGATGGGCAGAACAGTGGCATATGGAATTTAACCCTGAAAAGTGAGGTGATGCATTTTGGGAGGACAAACAAGGCAAAGGAATACACAATGAATGGTAGGACCCTAGGAAGGGCAGAGGATCAGAGGGACCTTGGTGTGCATGTACATAGATCCCTGAAGGCAGCAGGACAGGTAGATAAGGTGGTTAAAAAGGCATATGGGATACTTGCCTTCATTAGCCAAGGCATAGAATATAAGAGCAGGGAGGCTATGATGGAGCTGTACAAAACGCTAGTTAGGCCACAGCTGGAAGACTGTGTGCAGTTCTGGTCGCCACACTATAGGAAGGATGTGATTACATTGGAGAGGGTGCAGAGGAGATTCACCAGGATGTTACCTGGGCTGGAGCGCTTGAGCTATGAAGAGAGACTGGACAGTCTGGGGTTGTTTTCCTTAGAGCAGAGAAGGCTGAGGGGGGACCTGATTGAGGTGTACAAAATTATGAGGGGCATAGATAGAGTAGATAGAAAGGAACTTTTCCCCTTAGTAGAGGGGTCAATAACCAGGGGGCATAGTTTCACGGTAAGGGGCAGGAGGTTTAGAGGGGATTTGAGGAAAAACTTTTTCACCCAGAGGGTGGTTGGAATGTGGAACTCAGTGCCTGAAAGGGCGGTAGAGGCAGGAACCCTCACAACATTCAAGAAGCATTTAGATGAGCTCTTGAAACGCCATAGCACACAAGGCTAGGGACCAAGTGCTGGAAAATGGGATTAGAATAGACAGGGCTTGATGGCCGGCGCGGACACGATGGGCCGAAGGGCCTCTTTCTGTGCTGTCTAACTCTATGACTCTATGAGGAGGTGACGGAGACCGGGAGGAGGTGAGGCCCGAACTATGGAGGAACGGGAAACTGTTCGGGTTTGGGGAGAACCTTGAGCCGGGAGAAGCGAGCAATGGCGAGAGCAGCCAGCGACAGGCCAGGAAGTCAGGAGCGACATGCCCGCTAGTCCCGCCATCCCTCTGGGAAGCCCGTGCGCGGGCGGAGCAGCCGCTGTGTCTGTCAGTGATGCGACGGCGGATATTTGTGGTTCCTGAATCCGTGTCCCGCACTCTTGTTTCCTTTGTAGGTGAGGGGAGAGGCGGAGGCCTTCGCCATTCACGCCAAGGCCGAGGCCGAGGCCGAGCAAATGATCAAGAAAGCCGAGGCTTTCAACGAGTACAAGGATGCCGCCATGGTGGACATGCTGCTGGCCAAGCTGCCTGAAGTGAGTGCTCCCGACACCAAGCTGTCCCGGACCTGTGGGTGTGGGACCGGCGCCGAGCCCCAAACCCTGGTCCAGGGGAACTTGGCCATAATATATACCACCACCACTTTAGTATGAGGGGAAAAGCTTCTGACGGGATGTCTAGTTTGGCCGTGGGTTCGACGGTTTCCTGAGATGCCGAGTGGAGAAACGAGGGGCCTCCCGTGCCGGATCTCAGTGGGCAGGTCGATGTGAGGTGTTCCACGGTCTGGGACTAACGGCCACAGTCGCACTTGGAGTCGTTCCCTCACCGTCCACTGGGGGGAGCAGGTGGCTGCCTCCCCCGCGCCCTGTGCGGATCGGGTTGAGCGCCGTCCGCTGTCTGCGAGGGAGGTCGGAGCCGGGGGGACCTCTGCTGTCGGCTCAGTGACGAGGTGTCGGCTCTTTATGTTGCAGGCTGTCCCACCGTTCCGTCCGTCTGGACAGTGGGTCGACACCGGCTGCGTGAATATTGGCCGCTGTTTCCCAGAACGGCCGGCGCCATTTTGAATCGCTTTTGCGGCGGGTTTTCCGAGTCTCCGTGAACGGGTCGGTCGATGTTGCTTTTGATTTTTTTTCCCCGCCTGAGCGGGCAGGCAGGGCCCGGGTTTAAGGTCCCATCTGAAAGATGGCACCTCCGACAGTGCAGCGCTCCCTCGATACTGACCCTCCGACAGTGCAGCGCTCCCTCGGTACTGACCCTCCGACAGTGCAGCGCTCCCTCGGTACTGACCCTCCGACAGTGCAGCGCTCCCTCGGTACTGACCCTCCGACAGTGCAGCGCTCCCTCGGTACTGACCCTCCGACAGTGCAGCGCTCCCTCGGTACTGACCCTCCGACAGTGCAGCGCTCCCTCGGTACTGACCCTCCCACAGTGCAGCGCTCCCTCGGTACTGACCCTCCGACAGTGCAGCGCTACCTCGGTACTGACCCTCCGACAGTGCAGCGCTCCCTCGGTACTGACCCTCCGACAGTGCAGCGCCCCCTCGGTACTGACCCTCCGACAGTGCAGCGCTCCCTCGGTACTGACCCTCCGACAGTGCAGCGCTCCCTCGGTACCGACCCTCCGACAGTGCATCGCTCCCTCGGTACTGACCCTCCCACAGTGCAGTGCTCCCTCGGTACTGACCCTCCGACAGTGCAGCGCTCCCTCGGTACTGACCCTCCGACAGTGCAGCGCCCCCTCGGTACTGACCCTCCGACAGTGCAGCGCTTCCTCGGTACTGACCCTCCGACAGTGCAGCGCTCCCTCGGTACTGACCCTCCGACAGTGCAGCGCTCCCTCGGTACTGACCTTCCGACAGTGCAGCGCTCCCTCGGTACTGACCCTCCGACCTCGGTACTGACCCTCCGACAGTGCAGCGCTCCCTCGGTACTGACCCTCCGACAGTGCAGCGCTCCCTCGGTACTGACCCTCCGACAGTGCCGCGCCCCCTCGGTACTGAACCTCCGACAGTGCAACGCCCCCTTGGTACTGACCTTCCGACAGTGCAGCGCTCCCTCGGCACTGACTCTCCGAAAGTGCAGCGCTCCCTCGGTACTGACCCTTCGACAGTGCAGCGCTCCCTCGGTACTGACCCTCCGACAGTGCAGCGCTCCCTTGGTACTGACCCTCCCACAGTGCAGCGCTCCCTCGGTACTGAACTTCCGACAGTGCAGCGCTCGCTCGGTACTGACCCTCCGACAGTGCAGTGCTCCCTCGGTACTGACCCTCCGACAGTGCAGCGCTCCCTCGGTACTGACCCTCCGACAGTGCAGCGCTCCCTCGGTACTGACCCTCCGACAGTGCAGCGCTCCCTCGGTACTGACCCTCCGACAGTGTAGCGCTCCCTCGGTACTGACCCTCCGACATTGCAGCGCTCCCTCGGTACTGACCCGCCGACAGTGCAGCACGGCCTCGGTACTGACCCTCCGACAGTGCAGGGCCCACTCGGTACTGACCCTCCCACAGTGCAGCGCTCCCTCGGTACTGACCCTCCCACAGTGCAGCGCTCCCTCGGTACTGACCCTCCGACAGCGCAGCGCCCCCTCGGTACTGACCCTCCGACAGTGCAGGGCCCACTCGGTACTGACCCTCCGACAGTGCCGCGCTCCCTCGGTACTGACCCTCCGACAGTGCAGCGCTCCCTCGGTACTGACCCTCCGACAGTGCAGCGCTCCCTCGGTACTGACCCTCCGACAGTGCAGCGCTCCCTCGGTACTGACCCTCCGACAGTGCAGCGCCCCCTCGGTACTGACCCTCCCACAGTGCAGCGCTCCCTCGGTACTGACCCTCCGACAGTGCAGCGCCCCCTCGGTACTGACCCTCCGACAGTGCAGCGCTCCCTCGGTACTGACCCTCCGACAGTGCAGCGCTCCCTCGGTACTGACCCTCCGACAGTGCAGCGCTCCCTCGGTACTGACCCTCCGACAGTGCAGCGCTCCCTCGGTACTGACCCTCCGACAGTGCAGCGCTCCCTCGGTACTGACCCTCCGACAGTGCAGCGCCCCCTCGGTACTGACCCTCCGACAGTGCAGCGCCCCCTCGGTACTGACCCTCCGACAGTGCAGCGCTCCCTCGGTACTGACCCTCCGACAGTGCAGCGCCCCCTCGGTACTGACCCTCCGACAGTGCAGCGCTCCCTCGGTACTGACCCTCCGACAGTGCAGCGCTCCCTCGGTACTGCGCTGGCAGTGTGGGCCTGGATCCCGTGCTCAGATCTCTGGAGTGGGGACTCGAACCCACGGCCGTCTGACTCCGAGGCGCGAGTGCTCCCCACTTCGTGACTGAAGAATATATTTGTGCGGCGAGTGTGATCTGTGCAGTGAGGGTTGCGAAGCCTTTATCTTTGGATGACGTCGCACCTATTCCGAAGCGCACTCTCTTCACTTGCTATTGTTTTGTCAGATAGCGGCTGAGATCAGCCAGCCATTCACCAAGGTCAAGAAGATCACCATGGTCAGCAGCGGCAATGGGGAGGTGGGAGCGTCCAAGCTGAGCGGCGAGGTGCTGGACATCATGACCAGGCTCCCCGAGACTGTGGAGAGACTCACCGGAGTCAGCATCGTCCAGGTGAGCAGGGTGGGAAGATCGGGAACTTCATCACAAATGGCCAGGGTCACACACTGACCTTTCACCCTCTGGGACTGGGTGGTGCAGTGGGTCAGACACTGACCTTTCCCCTCTGGGACTGGATGGTGCGGTGGGTCAGACACTGTCCTTTCCCCCTCTGGGACTGGGAGGTGCGGTGGGTCAGACACTGTCCTTTCCCCCTCTGGGACTGGATGGTGCAGTGGGTCAGACACTGTCCTTTCCCCCTCTGGGACTGGGCGGTGCGGTGGGTCAGACACTGTCCTTTCCCCCTCTGGGACTGGGCGGTGCGGTGGGTCAGACACTGTCCTTTCCCCCTCTGGGACTGGGCGGTGCAGTGGGTCAGACACTGTCCTTTCCCCCTCTGGGACTGGGCGGTGCAGTGGGTCAGACACTGTCCTTTCACCCTCTGGGACTGGATGGTGCAGTGGGTCAGACACTGTCCTTTCACCCTCTGGGACTGGGCGGTGCGGTGGGTCAGACACTGTCCTTTCACCCTCTGGGACTGGGCGGTGCGGTGGGTCAGACACTGTCCTTTCCCCCTCTGGGACTGGGCGGTGCGGTGGGTCAGACACTGTCCTTTCACCCTCTGGGACTGGGTGGTGCAGTGGGTCAGACACTGTCCTTTCACCCTCTGGGACTGGGTGGTGCGGTGGGTCAGACACTGTCCTTTCACCCTCTGGGACTGGGTGGTGCGGTGGGTCAGACACTGTCCTTTCCCCCTCTGGGACTGAGCGGTGCAGTGGGTCAGACACTGTTTTTCACCCTCTGGGAGTGGGTGGTGCAGTGGGTCACTGTCCTTTCACCCTCTGGGACTGGGTGGTGCAGTGGGTCAGACAATGTCCTTTCCCCCTCTGGGACTGGATGGTGCAGTGGGTCAGACACTGTCCTTTCCCCCTCTGGGACTGGGCGGTGCGGTGGGTCAGACACTGTCCTTTCCCCCTCTGGGACTGGGTGGTGCAGTGGGTCCGACACTGTCCTTTCCCCCTCTGGGACTGGGCGGTGCAGTGGGTCAGACACTGTCCTTTCACCCTCTGGGACTGGGTGGTGCGGTGGGTCAGACACTGTCCTTTCACCCTCTGGGACTGGGTGGTGCAGTGCGTCAGACACTGTCCTTTCACCCTCTGGGACTGGGGTCTGGCCTCGTGGATCAACTCTCCCGACGCCAACGGCTTTTGTTCGCCCATTTCGCGGAAGAGAGTCGCGATGATTAAACTCCAAATTCTCTCTCCTTCCTTCTCCCCCCACCTCCCATTCTGTGTGCAGGGTTCCATGAGACCTGGCCGGATGTCGTAGATTGTCGGAGAGCGCCAGGATGGATAGAAGGTGCGCTACTGGACAGCGTCCAAAGCAAGCGAGGCCTGGGGGGCTGGGGGGGGGGATCGGCCTTTGCATGTGTACTGGCCCTTGTGCCACTGTTTAGTCTGCATGTCTTTCTCATGTAACCTTATACGCCTGATCACTGTTGTCATGTTGGTTAGTCTCAATAGACAGAAAAGATACACGTCTGGGCAGTAATCCGGTCAGTAAATGTAATCCAGTTTTATTTTCCTGAATCTTGAGCCTATTTTGAAAGGTCAAATCTCTTCTAACTTGTGCACTGTGTTTTGTAAATCTGGCTGAGCTGCAATGATGTCACGCGTTCCTACACTTTAGAACTGGATTGTATCCGTATCGATTCTGACAGTAAGTCAGGGAGAGACCCGTGTTCATGGTTTCAATCACAGCTACCTGCCAAGGTAGTTACATTCTGGTGAATACTAGGGGCGGGGCGGGGGGTGAAAACAAATGATGCTTTAAGATTTTTTGAAAGGGGCAGTGCCTTGTTGAAAACACGTTTGTTAAACTCTGTTCTCATCAGTTCTTTTGTTTTGAAAAGGCGTTGTTATTACCACAATGAGCATCTCGGGTAAGGTACCTGTACAGAACGCCAGACATCTGCCAGACCTGAGATATGCTGCCACTGTTCAGGTAGCCTGAGATTCCCAACTGGAGGTGATGCTGCATCACCTGACATCACTGCAGGTGGGAGAGCCCAGGTGCCCCTCCCCCAAGGTCTGGCACTACCTGAGTGTCAGAGTGTTCGTGAAACCACCTCACCACAAAGTAAAAGCAGCAAATTCATTGGCCTCCCCTCCCCTCCCCCCTCCCCTCCCTTCCCTTCCCTCCCTTCCCTCCCTCCCCTCCCTCCCCTCTCCTCCCCTCCCTCTCCTCCCTCTCCTCTCCTCTCCTCCCCTCCCTCCCTCCCCTCCCCTCCCTCCCCTCCCCTCCCTCCCTCCCTCCCTCCCCTCTCCTCCCTCCCCTCCCCTCCCTCCCTCCCCTCCCTCCCCTCTCTTCCATCCCCTCTCCCTCCCCTCCATCCCCTCTCCTCCCCTCCCCTCTCCTCCCTCCTCTCCCTCTCTCCTCCCTCTCCCTCCCTCTCTGCATCATTCTCTTCAGCACACCCAAACCTCTTAGTGTGGACTAACTACAAACCTCTCTCTCGGAGATTGAAACAATCCCAGACTTGTTTCGAAGTCTCTCTCTGTCTAGCCAGTTTATATTTTCTTGCAGCGTCTGGGCGGCTCACTGTTTAAATCCACAACCGAAATAAGGACATTTTAAATCAGTCAAGACCAAAACTTTGAACAGGTGTGTCATTATTTTGGGGATTTAATATCCGTTTGTCAGGGCATGTTAACACTGTCCATTAAAACACATTTGAGTTGTTTTAAACGCAGTCATTAATCTTGTTTAAAATATATATATTTACGGCTGATTAATGACTGTGTTTAAACAGCTCCAAAGGATTTTGTGTCAACACATCACTCACTACACTATTAGAGGACATTCAGCCCGCTTATCTTTGGAAGGATGTGTATATATTATATAGAATCACCTTGTTGCCTGATCCTTTCTGGTGGAGCATCTCCAGACACTTGAGGTTACTGACAAAATGTGAGAACTGTCCAGATGCTCTTACAAAGTGAAATAAAATAACTTGGCTGCCTGGCGTCTGTTTGCGGTCTGTATTTCCCTGGGGGTGGTGGGGAGGGGAAAAGGTCGCTCTCCCTCCAGTTCTCAACTTCTCCCCCTCCTCTCCCGGAGCCCTTGATCCCGCACTGGCCTGAGAGATTACATAAACTGAGCTTGTACTCCCTGGAATAGAGAAGGTTAGCGGGCGATTTGACTGAGGGTTTAAGGACTTTGAAAGGAATTGACAGGGTAGATAGAGCAAAACTTTTTTCTGCTGGTGGGGTAGTCTTAGAACAAGAGTACACAGCCTTAAAATTAGAGCCAGGCCGTTCAGGAGAGAAGTTAGGGACACCTCTTCACACAAAGGGTGATGGGAGTGTGGAACTCTACCTCACTAAAAGCAGTCGATGCTAGCTCAGTTAATTTTAAACCTGAGGCTGATATATTTTTGCTAGACAAGGGTATTAAGGGATATGGAACCAAGGCGGGTGGATGGAGTTAAGGTACAGATCAGTCATGATCTCCTTGAATAGCAGAGCAGGTTTGAGGGGCTGAATGGCCTCCTCCTGCTGCTATGTTCCATTATCTTGTGTGAGCGCGTTGGGCAGGATCTTCAGCTTTGGAAGGCATCACAGCCAAGAATGATTCTCAGAACTCCTCTGATATTCATAAGAACATAAGAAATAGGAGCAGGAGTCGGCCATTCGGCCCCTCGAGCCTGCTCCGCCATTCAATGAGATCATGGCTGATCTTCTGCCTCAACTCCATTCACCGGCCCTATCGCCATATCCCTTGATGCCCTTACTAGTCAGAAATCTATCGACTTCTGTTCTGAATATACCCAATGACTGAGCCTCCACAGCCCTCTGGGGTAGAGAATTCCAAAGATTCACCCCCCTCTGTGTGAAGAAATTTCTTCTCATCTCAGTCCTGAATGGCCTACCCTTTACCCTGAGGCTGTGACCCCTGGTTCTAGACTCCCCAGCCAAGGGAAACATTCTCCCAGCATCCACCCTATCAAGCCCTGTAATAATTTTGTATGCTTCAATGAGATCCCCTCTCATTCTTCTGAATTCAAGAGAATACAAACCTAGTTTACTCAATCTCTTCTCATACGACAGTCCCGCCATCCCAGGAATCAATCTCGTGAACCTTCGTTGCACTCCCTCTATGGCAAGTATATCCTTCCTTAGGTAAGGAGACCAAAATTGTACACAGTACTCCAGGTGTGGTCTCACCAAGACCCTATATAATTGGAGTAAGACTTCTTTACTCCTGTACTCAAATCCTCTTGTAATGAAGGCCAGCATACCATTTGCCTTCCTAATGGCTTGCTGCACCTGCACATTCATTTTCAGTGACTCATGTACAAGGACACCCAGGTCCCTTTGAGCATCTGCATTCCCCAATCTTTCACCATTGAGGAAATACTCTGCCTTTCTGTTTTTTCTACAATATTCACACAAGTGTGCACTTCCCAGCTGGTCTGGGGATCATGGACTCTGATGAATTTGATGGTGTTTTTTGCCCCCGCTGCTGTCCTTCACCCAGGGAAGTTGAAACCTCACCCATTTCCCCCTGAGGTCACTTAACGGGGGCGTAGAACAGGAATGGAACCTGAACTGTCCTGGGATGAATGGCTCCGCTGTTTACCGAATAAGATAACTCTCCCAATCCCAGTTTCCATTCAGAAAAAATAAATGTTCAATTACTTGGACCTGCTTTTTCCTACAAGTCATCTTGAAATGAGTTTGAAGTCAAGTGCCTGTTAAAAACTCCAGTGCAAATGGTGGCGGTGCATCAATGTTGTTTTCTGCTGATTAAATGCAAGGCACAGACACAAGACTTGCATTTAGCAATCTCCCTCTGCTGGTGTCTCTCTCTATCACAGCACTCAGTCTCGTTCAGCAATCTCCCTCTGCTGGTGTCTCCAGCACGGGGGCGGGCAGGGGGTGTGTGTGTGTGTGTGTGTGTTCCTACCTATGACATTTCATCTGACGTAGACCACGACAACTGGATTTAGCCCCTCCCTTTCCAAATTCCTCTCCAGCCGCCTGGAGATATCCCTTACCCTGGCACCGCGTAGGCAACACACCCTTTGGGATTCTGGTTCATGGCTGCAGAGGCCGCTATCTATCCCCCTAATTCCTGAATTGACCACGTTTTGTTGTCTGTTCCAAGAGACAGCGTTGCTAGAAGGTGACATGGCAACGTCGGAACAAACGTCATAGGTAGGAACAGGGAGGAGGTCCTGCTGAGGGAGTATCAGGAGTTAGGGGTGAAATTCAAAAGTAGGACCTCAAGGGTAATAATCTTTGGATGATTGCCCGAGCCACGTGCAAATTGAGAGACAGACAGACAGATACAGAGAGACACCAGCAGAGGGAGATTGCTGAATGTGAGAGTGAGTGCTGTGATACAGAGAGACACCAGCAGAGGGAGATATAATATTACGCTGACCAATAGCGCAGGTTCATGGAATTTAAGCTTGTGATTTTAGGCAAATTAATTTTAGCAGAAACTTGAACTGTGATCCAACAAGCGCATTTTGGGCCCAATTTCCCGATTGCGCCCAAAGTGGAAACTCTACAGGTTCAAATCCCACCACGGTCAATTGTGAAACCGTATTTAATTAACCTGGTAATATGCGAGTGAGCATCAGAAACAAAAACCCATAAAATCTGCTGCACTGTTGTAAAAAAAAAAGCCCAGCTGGTTCACAAATGTTCTTGAGGGAAGTGACTCCAGTCCCACAACCCCACGGTCATGGTCTAATTATATGGTGGACAGGGGAGTGTCTTACGGCAGGGCAGTCAAGAGGGAGAAGGCCCGAGGAAATCCAACCCCCAGTGTGTTGGAAGAGCAGCTCGAGATGTGACGGGCCGCTCAATAAATGCAAGTCTTGTGTCTGTGCCTTGCATTTAATCAGCAGAAAACAACATTGATGCACCGCCACCATTTGCACTGGAGTTTTAACAGGCACTTGACTTCAAACTCATTTCAAGATGACTTGTAGGAAAAAGCAGGGCCAAGTAATTGAACATTTCTTTTTTGTGAATGGAAACTGGAATTGGGGGAGTTATCTTATTCGGTAAACAGCGGAGCCATTCATCCCAGGACAGTTCAGGTTCCATTCCTGTTCTACACCCCTGTTAAGTGACATCAGCCGGGGGAAATGGGTGAGGTTTCATTACATTACATAGGATATACGGCAAAGAAACAGGCCATTGGGCCCAACCAGTCCATGCTCAACTCGAGCCTCCTCCCATCTTTCCTCATCTAACTCTATCAGCATAACCCTCGATTCACTTATCCCTCAAATACTTCTCCAGCCTCCCCTTAAATGCTTCAACCTCTCCCTGTGGGAGCGAGTTCCACATTCTCACCACTCTTTGGGTAAAGAAGTTTCTTCTGAATTCCCTGTTGGATTTCTCGGTGACTATCTTATATTGATGGCCTCTAGTTATGCTCTTCCCCACAAGTGGAAACATTCTCTCTCTATCCACTCTATCAAAACCTTTCATATTTTTAAAGACCTCTATTAGGTCACCCCTCAGCCTTTTTCCAAGAGATCCAGTTGTGAATGGTGGTGGACCATTAAACAACTAACGGGAGGGGGAGGCTTCATGAATATCCCCATCCTCAATGATGGTGCAGCCCAACACGTGAGTGCAAAAGACAAGGTTGAAGCGTTTGCAACCATCTTGAGCCAGAAGTGCCGAGTGGATGATCCATATCGGCCTTCTCCTGAGGTCCCCACCATCACAGAAGCCAGTCTTCAGCCAATTCGATTCACTCCACGTGATATCAAGAAACGGTTTGCGCACACTGGATACAGCAAAGGCTATGGGCCCGACAACACCCCGGCTATCGTGCTGAAAACTTGTGCTCCAGAACTAGCCGCACCTCTAGCCAAGCTGTTCCAGTACAGCTACAACACTGGCATCTATCCGACAAATGTGGAAAATGCCCAGGTATGTCCTGTCCACAAAAAGCAGGACAAATCCAATCCGGCCAATTACCGCCCCATCAGTCTACTCTCAATCATCAGCAAAGTGATGGAAGGTGTCATCGACAGTGCTATCAAGTGGCACTTACTCACCAATAACCTGCTCACTGATGCCCAGTTTGGGTTCCGCCAAGACCACTCGGCTCCCGACCTCATTACAGCCTTGGTCCAAACATGGACAAAGGAGCTGAATTCCAGAGGTGAGGTGAGAGTGACTGCCCTTGACAT
>CM059449.1:16188605-16288605 GCA_030390025.1 Squalus acanthias
CCCCTTTTATCTGTTGTCCTCTCACTGTTTCCCCTCAGGCTCTCTCTCTCTCTCCACTCTCTCTCTCTGCCACTGGTTCTCCCCTTTTATCTGTTGTCCTCTCACTGTTTCCCCTCAGGCTCTCTCTCTCTCTCCACTCTCTCTCTCTGCCACTGGTTCTCACCTTTTATCTGTTGTCCTCTCACTGTTTCCCCTCAGGACTCTCTCTCTCTCCACTCTCTCTCTCTGCCACTGGTTCTCCCCTTTTATCTGTTGTCCTCTCACTGTTTCCCCTCAGGCTCTCTCTCTCTCTCCACTCTCTCTCTCTGTCACTGGTTCTCCCCGTTAATCTGTTGGGGGGCAGTTGGTGGTGATCAGTTGGAGGTCTCCTTGACCTTTTTTGACCTGTAGCCACGAGACTAAATGGGGTCAGGATATAAAGTTGAGGAGTTCCAGGACCACACCCAGCTGATCTTTCACCGTTCTGCCCTGCTCAATAATCTGTTTGTGTTTCCCTGCCCTTTTTTGGACTCTGATTTCTAACCTTTGAGCGCGAATCAGGAAGTGAAACTGAAAGTGTTTCAATTTACAACGCTCACCATTTTACTTGGAGCACAGTGCAAGGTGACCAGTCCTTCGAGATGGAAGGTGATCAAAGTGCTAAAAGTCAGCAGGAATGCAGCCGCCACAAGGAGAAGATTAAATTATTTTGTAAAACTGACAAACAGCCCATCTGTGTCGTTTGTCAGATTTCAAAAAGGCATCAAAACCACGAGGTTCTGCCACTAGACGAAGCTGCCTTAGAGTTTAAGGTGAGACACCGTGTAAAATAAAATACAGACACAGGAAACAGAATCCCGAACAGGGAGCATTCACAGATTCGGGTTTGAGCGTCTCTCAATACTTAAAGCTCTTTAGATAATGGGTTTGTATTTATTTAATTACTCAGTCCTTACACGGACTGCCATTTGTATCGCTGCTGAAGGAACCAGGGACAAGAAGTGAGAGTTTCACTTTATTCTAAACACCATTTTAATAGATCAGTGTAAATTGATCAGCCCTTGGAATGCAGAGTGAAGTCTCTTGTACAGTATGTTATCAGATCGATACTGATCCTATCTCCGTGACAAGTGATGATCTGTGGAACGTGTCTCCTATTTATATTCCAGATGTGAAGCGTTTAATGTTGACATGAACTTGTTAAACTTCCTCCAAAGCCTCTCGAACAGCGTAAAGTTTCAGCAATCGGGTAAAACAACAGGGACCGGGAAACAGAAGCAGACCAATTACTCTCGGTATTTTCTTAAAGAATAGAGGCAGATTTAACGGGAAAGCACTTGAGACGTTAAGGGGAAAGGGATAGAGTGGAGGAGAAGTAAGGTGAAATAAAACCCCTGTGTGAATTAGGTGACACAGCACACCACCAGAGACCAGATACAGCAAAGAAAACCCCAGAGAAGTAAAAGGTTAAAATAGGGATAGTGGACAGAAGGAAAATTAAAAGGGAATGTTTGGAATTAAAATAAAGTATAAACTAAAGGGACAACAGGAGAAATAGAACAAGAAAGGGAAACAGCTGAGAAAATTATAACTAAGATGGAGTCCATGAGGTGTGGTTATTGTGCAATATTCATAAAGGAGAAAGAGGGATACAATACAAAGGTGAAGAGATATGAAAAGTGTCTGTTAATCAGCAGCTTAAAAAGGATTTCTGACCTTCGAGGTGCAGGAACTTACAGGGAGAGAAGGCAAGAGATTTTCTGAGGCTGAGTGGATAGAATTCGATTCAGTCAGTGATAAGGCCAGGATAGGATCAGACCTGGAGAGGGAACCTTCAGGGACTGTAGCTGGAGACCAGTACAATCAGCAGCAGATTCTCATCATAGAGGGACACGTGCTGAAGGAAGCCAATGATAGGGGAATGCTGGATGGATTGAAGTTATTGAAAGAAGCAAGAAAGGTCAGAAACCCTGTGAAGATACTCGAGATTATAATTAGTGAGCAGATACCAGGCACTGCCCAGTTTTAAAATAATTCTCAGGATGTGTGCATTGCTGGCAAGGTAGCATTAATTGACCTGAGAAGGTGGTGGTGGACCTTGTGAGCCACTGTAGTCTTATTCTTTGTAGCAGTTTTTATATAACTGAGTGGCTCGGCCACTTCAAAGGACAGTTAAGAGTGAACCACATTGGTGTGGGATTGGAGCCACCTACAGGCCAGACTGAGTAAGGACAGCAATTAGATTTTTACCACAATCTGACAACTTCATGGCCACTTTTACTGGTACCAGCTTTTTAAACTGAATTCAAATTCTCAAAATGCCAGAGTGAGATATGAGCTCAATTTCCCTGGAGTATTAGTCCAGTAACATAACCACTAGGCTACTGTTGGTAGAAGGTCATAAGATCGTAGAAGGAAAGGCCGATAGAAAACCAGAGACAGCCAAACAAAGATGCAGTTTGCAGGTCACAGTGAGATTGTAGTCGGAGGTGATTGTTCACTAAGAAGGTGTCTGGCCATTCGTGTCTTCAGGACAATACCTGCAGGATGTGAGCTGCCAACCTGGAACGAGAGCAGTGCATAGAATTACATAGAATTTACAGCACAGAAACAGGCCGCACGTCTTAACTGCTCCACACGGGCCTCCTCTCACCCTATCGCCGCAACCACTCTCTGTGGTAGCGAGGTCCACACCCCAACCCCTCTCTGGGTAAACAATTCGCTCCTGAACCCTCCCCGTTGGATTTACTAGTGACCATCTTATATATATGAGCTCCAGCCTTGAGCTCTCCCAAGTGGAATCATCCCCTTATTGTAATTATCTGGTAATTTGTGCTTTGGTGCTCTTCAAATCAAGAGACACAGTGACCAGATACATTTTACATCAGTAGATTTGGATTGTTCAAGAGTCTGGGTAATTTAGATAAAGTGCTTGGAATTTTGAAATGCTTCCCCTTTAACACAGGCTTGCGATTGTATTGTTGTTGTAGAAGAAAGTGAGAGTTTCACGTTATTCTAAAAACCAGTTTCCAGATCAGGACAAATTGATCGGCCCTTTCAATGCACGGCACACTCTGTAGTGCTGCAAAGATCCTGGTGTAGGTTGTTCACAGGGAGTAACAGGATATATTGTACACTGAGGGAGTGGGATCACAAGACGTGGCAGCACTGGGCGAAGGATTTGTGGTTTGACAGTGCTGGGTTTAGAGAGCCATTCATGGGGAATACAGTATAGGCCCAGGAGTCCAGCAGCTGAAAACAATGTTGGTGCAACAGGTGAGGACAAAGGGCAAAAACTGCCACGGCCACAACAGGGGCATCAATTGTAGATGTGGTCACACCAGATAACCAGAGAACGGCACATCAGGGCACATAGTCATGGCTGCAAAAGGAGCACCAATACTAGCAGAAGACACACCAGAGGGGAAACCGAGCTACAACTGCACCAAGAGTAGAGATGAGTAAAGCAAAACTCAAACCCAGGCCCCTGAGAGAGGTTACATGGAGAAAACTTACTGGATCTATATCCAACAGGAGTTGTACAGAGAAACTGCACCTCCCCCTCTCCATCAACAACAGAAAATACTTCAACGTAGAATGATGGAACCGATAATAAAAACAGAAAATGCTCGAAATAAATAGCAAGTCAGTCAATATCTGTAAGGAGCAAAGGCAGGTTATAATGTTTTGGATAGATCCCCTTCACCAGTCAGTGCAAGGTTTCAGACCTCACAGCTAAATCTATCTTGCTTACAACCATAGGGTCGTGTGGGCTTGATGCCTACATATATAAAACTGTAGCAGGGAAAAGTAGTCTTGGTAAAGAAGCTGTCCTGTGCTTCAATGGCCAATATGGCAATCAGCTGATTTTTTAGGGCAAAGCTACTTGACAATCAGGCTGCTTCAGTCTCTCTTTTGTTCTGTGCCTGATTCAGAACAAACATTTGATTATTTTTAATCCTGTTGGAGAAGTGAGTTGAATCATTCTGGGTTCTATTGACATTTGTATATCAACCAAGCTTCGCACTTGCTGTTCAATTCAGGAGAAATGTGGAACTTGTTACCACAATGAGTAGTTGAGGCAAATAGCACAGATGTATTTGAGGGGGAGCTAGATAAGTACATGAGGGAGGAAGGAATAGACGGTTATGTTGATGGAGGTAACACTTTGAGATATGACCGACTCACTAGATTAACGTTGTATTATAAAGCAGTGGAACTCCTAAGACATTTACCCCTGGGTGTAATGGCGTCTACGGCATGGTTGTTCATTAGTAAGAAGAGAAATGGTTTCAACAGCATGGGTTCAACAAGAGTAAGTACAGGAATAGTCGAGTTAATTTCTGGCCAGTACTTCAAATCAGCTTCAAAAAAATGTCTCACAAATTCTCTATTAACTTCATATCTCGGATCAAACATTCATGATGCAAAGGAAATGGAATCAGTTGGTTCCTGTAGCCGGCGGCCGATCCCTAATGCCAGCTTTATGACAGACAGCAAGCTGAAAATCTATCTCAGAAACTGCTGAATGTGAAGAAAAAGAGGCCCCATAAAAGTCTGAGAGCTGCACATAGGAGCAGGAATAGGTCATTCAGCCCATCGAGTCTGTTTTGCCATTCAGTTAGATCATGGCTGACCTGTATCTTAACTCCATCGAGCTGCCTTGGTTCTGTAACCCTTAATATCCTTTCTAACAAAAATCCATCAATCTCAGTTTTGAAATTTTCAATTGACCCCCAGCCTTACAGCTTTTTGGGGGAGAGAGTTCCAGATTTCCACTACCCTTTGTGTGAAGAAGTGCTTCCTGACATCACCCCTGAACGGCCTGGCTTTCATTTTAAGGTTCTGCCCCCTTGTGGACTCTCCCACCAGAGGAAATAGTTTCTCTCTCTCTCCCCTCTCAACTCCTTTAATCATCTTAAACACCTCAGTTAGATCACTCCTTAATCTTCTATATTCGAGGGAATGAATGCTCCGAGAATTTTCATTGATTAAACTAAATGGTATTTAATTTTCAGCTGTTTATGGCACAAAAGTGTACAAATTAACTGATCTTTGTTCAGGAGGAACTGCGAACCTTACTGAAGCCGGTCCAGGACAAGAAGAAGGAATGTGACGCTGTAAAAAGTGATTATGTGAAAACATTAACCCACATTCAGGTACATTTGATGTCACTTTGTTGTATATTTTCCGATCACGATTTGTTTTTCTTTGAACCGTTGAATGTCCATTACCAAAGTAAAATCTCAATTTAGCAAATCATTGAATTAGCACAGACACTTCCCTTGTGCTGGTGAAACCGGAGTTAAAGAAAATACAGCAGCTCGATCCTCAGTTAGAGCTCCCTCTTCTGAATAAATTATCATCTGGTCCCCATTAACTGGATTTCACTGCAGCAGAGAATGTTTTTCTCTAAAAGATTCTTGTATGAAGAGAACTGCACAGGCTGCACAACCTTTTTAAAATGCTCATTTGTTTTCTCAATCTCACTATTCTTTTCCAAAGGACCAAGGCGTAAAGACAGAGAAACAGATTAAAGCAGAATTTGAAAAACTTCACCAGTTTCTCCGTGAGGAGGAGAGGATTGAGTTGGAAGATCTGAAACTGGAGAAAGAGAAAAACAGTCAGGAGATGAAGGGGAGGATTGAGAAGATAACGGAGGAAATCTCATCGCTTTCAGTCACTGTTCAGGATATTGAACAAGTGCTGAGTGAACAGGACAGCATCAAGTTTTTAACGGTAGCTGTTTATTTATTTGTTTTTTGTTTCCTTCCTCCCTCTTTGACACAATCTTCAAGATCGTGCAGGGTGTGCCATCAAAACCTAGAATATTACATTGAATTACAGAGTATTTACAGCACAGAAACAGGCCTTTCGGCCCAACAGGTCCATGCTGGTGTTTGTGCTCCACACGAGCCTCCTCCCACCCTTCGTAGCCTAAGCCCATCAACATATTCTATTCCTTTCTCCCTCGTGTTTATCTAGCTTCCCCTTAAATACATTTATACTATTCACCTCAACCACTCCATGTGGTAGCGCGTTCCACGTTCTCACCACTCTCTGGGTAAAGAAGTTTTATTACGTTAAAGACACTATATAAATGTAAGTTTTGTTGAATTCACTATTGGATTTATTAGTGACTTTCTTGTATTTATGGCCCCTAGTTCTGGTCTCCCCTACAAGTGGAAACATCTTCTCTATGTCTATCAAACCCTTTCATAATCTTAAAGACCTCCATCAGGTCACCCCTCAGTCTTCTCTTTTCTAGAGAAAAGAGCCCCAGCCTGTTCACTCTTTCCTGATTGGTACAACCTCTCAGTTCTGGTATCATTCTAGTCAATCTTTTGTGCACCTTCTCCAGTGCCTCTATCTTTTTTATAATATGGAGACCAGAACTGTTCCCAGTTCTCCAAGTGTGGTCCAACCAAGGTTCGATACAAGTTTAAGATAACTTCTCTGCTTCGCAATTCTCTAGAAATGAACCCCAGTGCTTTGTTTGTTTTTATGGCCTTATTAACCTGTGTCACTACTTCTAGTGATTTGTGTATCTGGTATCCCCAGATCCCTCTGTTCCTCTACCCCATTTAGACTTATTTTCCAAGGAGTATGTGGCCTCCTTTTCTTCCTGCCAAAATGTACCACCTCACACTTGCCTAATTGAAGTTCATTTGCCAAATACACGCCCATTCTGCAAGTTTATTAATGTCTTTCTGTATTTTATCGCAGTCCTCCTCGGTATTAACTATATCCCCAATTAGGTGTCATCCGCAAATTTTGAAATTATACTTCCAATTCCCGAGTGCAAATGGTTTCTGTAAATGGTGAACAGCAGTGGTCCCAGCACCGATCCTTGTGGAACACAACTTGACACCTTTTTAACCCCTACTCTCTGTTTTCTGTTCTGTAGCCAACTTGCTATCCATTCTGCTACTTGTCCCCTGACTCCACATCTTCTGACCTTAGTCACAAGTCTACTATGCGGTACCTTATCGAAGGCCTCTTGGAAATCCAAATATGTTACGTCTAATGAATTCCCCTTGTCTACCCTTTCTGTTACTTCAGAGAATTCAATAAGGTTGGTCAAGCATGACCTTCCCTTTTGAAATCAGTGCTGACTATTCTTCATTATATTTTCAGATTCTAGATGTTTTTCTATTACATCTTTGAGTAAGGATTCCATTATCTTTCCTACTACTGACGTTCAGCTAGTTGGTCTATAGTTCGCTGGACTTGTTCTATCTCACTCACTAATATAAAACTCACTCACTAACCAAAATAAGACCAATCACCTGTGACATTTGGTTTTCTGTCTCACACCCAAGAGCACTAACGGCTGTCTTTAACATGGAAGTTCCTAAATCTGGAGCTTGTTTGCTGTGAAATATTATTATAAGGGGACAGTTTCATCAAATCAAACATTGAGGAAAATAAACTTCATACAGAGTAAGAAACCCCTCAGAACGGTCAGACCATTCTCCCCCGAGAGTGCATTTACACTGCAGCTGCTAGTCAGAGAGCGGTAACGACAGTCCGGGATCAGCCAGGCAGGACCGTGTTCACATTGCTTGGCTCCTGCCTGGCTGGAACTGTAATGACTCTGTCCAGGAGAGAGCTCTGCACAGGGTCAGATACACAGATAGGCAGAGCTTTCTCCCAATAGTTCAATAGTTATATTCACACGCATTAAGCAAGTGTACTTTAACCTCTTTGTGCATCTGATGGTAAAATGGTAAGACGAGAAGCAGAGTGTGCCAGTGTTTTGTAATTGTTGTGCGTGCTTTAATTCTGTGATTACTGATTGGTGAAAGATGTTTGTTCAGTAAATATACACGTGAAGTACCTATATTGTGTGAGTGTGTGAGGTGTTTTCTACTGAATTAGTTCACGTGGTTAAAACGGTGTCTCTCTGGTCACACCTGTGGCTAGTCAGCCATTTCTATTGGACAACACTGGTATCGATTCACAGATACATTCATCTCCTTTGGGCAAAGGACACATGCAGGTTACAACTTGAATAGATTAATGTGACTCTCTTTAAATAATATTTTAATTCTCAGAATTTGAGACTCTTCAGGATTTTACAATTGGATTGTAGCTCTGTGAGTTGTGTTGTGCAGTCAGATCGAGTCAGTTGTAATGTTGTGGAGTAACTCACAGTACAGTGAGGACAGGAAGAGGCAGTCCAATAACTTTCCATATTTAGAATGTACTTTTCTGTGGAATCCAGTCTGTTACTTTCTTTTTGTGATAAAATGTTCTCTAAACACAAATAGTAATAATTGTTCTTGTTCCGCAGAAATTTCCGGAAACTGAGAAAAGGTATAATTTACACCCTTGATTTGAGTCGATATTTTAATTTCTAACATCTCTTGCCCACCCTGGAATGATCCAACACTGACCTTTATCTCCTGTTCCAGAGCGAAGCGAACTCTCCCAGAGCCGCAGAAGGTTTACCCTTTAATAAATGTGGGGAAGTACATTGGGTCACTGCAGTACAGAGTGTGGAGAAAGATGCTGATGGTGATTAATACAGGTGGGTGTGAGCTTCCTGACACCAGCTATTAAACAGCTCTCTCTATTAGTAGAAGAGACCTGTCTTTTTATAATAAATATACAATTGTATTTGTAACTGACTAGATTTTACTTCTCAGTTTTGTGTTACAATACATAATTGTCAGATCAGCTTCCATTTGACATTTTTCCTGAATAATTAGCAGAATTGCAGTGGGGGCATTTTCAGGGCAGATGTGGACTGTGCTGGTATTGGAGTACAAGAGTAAGGAAATCTTACTACAATTGTACAGGGCTTTGGTGAGACCACACCTGGAGTACTGTGCACAGTTCTGGTCTCCTTTATCTGAGAAAGGACATACATGCCTTAGAGGCGGTGCAACAAAGGTTCACCAGATTGATCCCTGGGATGAGAGGGTTGTCCTATGAGGAGAGATTGAGCTAGATTGGGACGATACTCTCTGGAGTTTAGAAGAATGAGAGGTGATCTCATTGAAACATATAAGATTCTGAGGAGGGTTGACAGGGTAGATGCTGAGAGGTTGTTTCCCCTGGCTGGAGAGTCTAGAACTAGGGGGCATAGTCTCAGGATAAGTAATCAGCCATTTAAGACTGAGATGAGGAGGAATTTCTTCACTCAGAGGGTTGTGAATCTTTGGAATTCTCTACCCGAAAGGGCTGTGGATGCTGAGTCATTGAGTATATTCAAGGCTGAGATAGAATGATTTTTGGACTCTAGGGGAATCAAGTGATATGGGATTGGGTGGGAAAGTGGAGTTGAGGTCGAAGATCAGCCATGATCTTATTGAATGGCGGAGCAGGCTCGAAGGGCTGTATGGCCTATTCCTGCTCCTATTTCTTATGTTCTTATTGCATTTGGGAATTTAGCCTTTTAAATGTTAAATACCCCCCATGTCTTCAGCAACACTGAACACCAGGGACAGGGGAAACGGAGTCAGTAAATTATTTAAAAGGAAATTAGATAATTGCTTGAAAAGAAGCATATTAAAGTGTAGGGGGAGTGAGTGGGACAGTGGAATTTGTTTGTCTGGATTGGCCTATGATTTAATAATGGTCAATTACCATAGGTCATAGATTTAAAATCATTGGCAAAAAATCTAGGTGGGAGATGAGAAATTTATGATTCACCTCCCATTGTGGGGCGCTAATCTGAGTTAAACAGGCAATAAGTGCGACTGCCTCAACTCTGCCCGTTTAAAATCACACCACAATTGTCCTCAACACAAATCGGTCTTTCCTGAATGTCCACCCAGAGCCTGCTCCACCACAATGTGGGTGGTCAACCCTTCCACTCTATTTTCCCCAACTTAAGCCCCCAACTTAACCCTAATTAATCCCACTTACTTCCCAATGGAACCAGAAAAACAATGAGGACGAGCTGTCCAGTGCTACAGACTGGCAGGGTTCCCACAGGTACAAGGAGCAATTGACTGAATACATATCAAAGCCCCGTATGAAAACCTGCTCAGTATCATGAACAAGTAATGCTTTAATTTGATTCATGTGGAGCTAGTGTGTGATGTCCCATATCTAATATTGAACATTAAGCCCACTATCTGGGAAGCTGTCTTGATGCTTTCTTCATGTGTTAATCGACCACACCAGCTCCTGTGACTCAAACCAAGTATCAAAATGGTTGATTGGTGATCAGGGTTATCCCCAGCAGTCATGGCTTACAACTGCAGTAAGGTTTCTACAGACAGAGGGGGACACCAGACATAATGAGGCCCATGTCAGTGCAAGAAGTGCGATAGAGAAGACTATCGGGATTTTGAAGCCCGGTTTCTCGATGCCTGGATGAATCTTGTAGAGCCCTGCAATACAGTCTGTCGAGAGTCTCCAGAATCACTGCAGCTTGCTACGTACGACATAATATCGCAGTGAAGACAAGCTTGTTGCTACTGGAAGGGGATGATGATGAAGACGGGGGAAGAACATCCATTCACACAGCATGTGGAGGGTGCACAGGAAGGGGAGAATGTGGTACAAAACCAGTAGCCAGAGACAGGATGACACCAATTATAGCGCAGTGCCTTCAATGAATAAAAGCTGACACACTTCCATCGATGTATCAAAGAATCAGGGTGTCCTTCCTGCTACCTCTTCAGACCTCTTGCCTCTTGTGTTTCCTGCTGTTTAAGAAGTCACCTGTCCTTTAATTAACAGGCTGCAACAGCGCTCTATTCCCTCCCTGCTAACTCAGTCTCTCAATGAGGAGCACTATCACTGCTCCTAACTCGCCCTGTTTGAATAATTAGGGCCCCAGGACATCAGTGGGTTAGTGGCAGAGACACGTGGGCTAAACCAGCAACTGGAGAGAATCCAGCCCCTCACATCGAAATAAAAGACACAGGCACGGACATGGCCTGATTCTTTCATTGTGCATCCTGGGATTCCTTGACTTCTCTATCAATTTTCTCCATGACTCTTTTCCCAATAAGCAAATCTCTGTGTAGCTTTTCCTTCAAAAAGCTACATCTCTCCCTTCTCAGGGTCTCCTGGTGTACCCCCAACATCTCTAGTGTTGTGCAGTCGATTGAAATTCATGTCCAGCTGAGAGGGCAGATGGGACCTCGGTTTAATGTCTTGTTGGACACTGCAGCACTCCCTCAGTACTGCACTGGAATATCAGCCTGGATTTTGTGCTTAAGTCTCTGGAGTTGGGACTTGAACCCATGACCTTCTGACTCAGAGGTCAGAGTGCTACCACTGAGCCATGGCTGATACCTGGTCTGAGTCCTAGAAGTCTCTGAGCTCTGCACAGAACACAGAGTCTGCTTATGGAAACTGCAATTTGATGTTCACACCAATAAAGAGGGTAATGGAAAGCCCAAACTATAACTAGCACAAGAACATTCACAAAAAGAATGGTTTAAAAATAAACATGATTACTGCAGTTACCTGTAAGGATGATGAAACATTCCTCTCAATGTCAGTAAATAATGGGACAAAGAAAAGTAAAAGAAAGAAACACTGAGTGTTGGAATTCTGAAATATATGTATTTATCGAATGTTATGCTTTTATCAGTCTGCATTCAAAAAACAGACTCGTGTTTTAGTTACATCCTACTTCGGAACTGAAGACTGGAAGATAAGTAAAACTCTTTGCAGGGCGGAATAAAGAGACAAACAAACCACAGATAGTTTAATCAGAGAGAAAGTTCATGCATTCAATGAACTGAAAACTGCTCCGTAGTAAAGGGAGAACCTGTTAGATTGTACAAGATCCTGTCAGTGAGGCAATTAAAGGACATTAAGAGAAGCAAAAAGTGTGGAGCCAGCTAAGATAGGGAGAATGCATGGGAAAGATTTTCATAAGGAAAAGAGGCAAGATTTCATAGAAAATGGAAAGAAATTAATAAAATATTGCAGTGAGAGGTGACATGAAATGTGGGTGAGGTTTGTGTTTGCAGCATATTCTGTTAATAATTCAGACTTCATAAGAACATAACAAATAGGAGCTGGAATAGGCCATTTGGCCCTTCGATCCTGCTCCACCATTCAACTAGATCATGGCTGATCTTCGACCTCAACTCCACCTTCCTGCACTATCCCCATCTCCCTTAATTTCCTTAGTTCCCAAAAATTTATCGACCTCTCTCTTGAATATACTCAACGACTGAGCATCCACAGCTTTCTGGGGTAGAGAATTCCAAAGATTCCCAACCCTTTGAGTGAAGAAATTTCTCCTCATCTCAGTCCTAAATGGTCGACCCCTTATTCTCAGACTGTGACCCCGTGTTCTAGATTCCCCAGCCAGGGGAAACATTTTCTCAGCATTAACCCTGTCAAGCCCCTTACGAATTTTATATGTTTCAATTAGATCACCTCTCATTCTTCTAAACTCGAGGGAATATAGGCCTAGTCTACTCAGTCTCTCCTTATAGGGCAATTCCCTCATCCCAGGAACCAGTCTAGTGAACCTTCGTTGCACTCCCTCTAAGGCAAGTATGTCTTTCCTGAGGTAAGGAGACCAGAACTGTACACAGTACTCCAGGTGTGTCCTCACCAATGCCCTGTATAATTGTAGTAAGACTTCTTTACTCTTATACTCCAATCCCTTTGTAACAAAAGCTAACATACCATTTGTTTTCCTAATTACTTGCTGTACCTGTATGTTAACTTTCTGTGATTCATGTACAAGGACACCCAGGTCCCTCTGAATGCAAACATTTCTCAGTCTCTCACCATTCAAAAATATTCTACTTTTTTGTTTTTCCTACCAAAGTGGATAACTTCACACTTCCCCACATTGTATTCCATTTGCCATGTTCTTGCCCACTCAGTCAACCTGTCTATATCTCTCTGCAGCCTCTTTGCGTCCTCCTCACAGCTTACTTTACAACCTAACTTTGTATCATCAGCAAACTTGGATACGTTACACTCAGTCCCTTCATCTAAGTCATTAATATAGACTGTAAATAGCTGAGGCCCAAGCACTGATCCTTGCGGTCAAACACGATTTCCCTTTCATAAAACCATGTTGACTCTGCCTAATCATATTACGATTTTCTAAGTGCCCTGTTACCACGTCCCTAATAATAGATTCTAGCATTTTGCTGATGTCAGGCTAATTGGCCGATAGTTCCCTGTTTTTTCTCTTCCTCCTTTCTTAAATAGCGGGGTTATGTTTACTACCTTCCAATCCGTGGGGACTGTTCTAGAATCTAGGGATTTCTGGAAGATTAATACCAGTGCATCCACTATCTCTGCAGCTACCTCTTTTAAAATCCTAGGATGCAGGTCGTCGGGTCCAGGGGATTTGTTGCCACTTAGTCCGACTTCCTGCAGTTAGCAGGTCATTCAGCCCATTAATGTTCTCTCTGTGATTGGAGCATCTGCTATATTCGCCGCTCACGATGCGGTCTCCTCTACATTGGGGAGACCAAACGCTGATTGGGTGACCGCTTTGTGGAACACCTCCGTTCAGTCCGTAAGAGTGACCCCGAGCTTCTGGTCGCTTGTCACTTTAATTCTCCGCTCCACTCCCACTCTGACCTCTCTGTCCTCGGCCTCTTACACTGTTCCAATGAAGCTCAACGTAAGCTCGAGGAACAGCACCTCATCTTTCGATTCGGCACTTTACAGCCTTCTGGACTCAACATTGAGTTCAACAATTTCAGACTATAAACCCCCCCATTTTTTCAGGCGGCAGCTGTTGATTATTCTGCCATCCCCATTAGCAACATTTTATCTCTCCTGAGTTCAATCCTAGCACAGATTGTGCTTTCAATTCCTTCCTCCCCTCCCCCACCCCTTTCCCTGTCTCTGCACCTGCTTAAAACCTGTTACATCTCCAACTTTTACCAGTTCTGAGGAAGGGTCACAGACCTGAAACGTTAACTCTGTTTCTCTCTCCACGGATGCTGCCTGACCTGCTGAGTGTTTCCAGCATTTTCTGCTGTTATTTCTATTTCTTCTCCCCCTTTTCTTTCTCCCCCTCTACTCAGGGATTTACTTATATTTCAGTTTTCAGTTCTGATGAAGGGTCTAAACCCAAGATGTTAACTTGTCTCTTCTTGTTTCAGATGCTTTTTGTCGTGCGGTATATTTCCAGCATTTTCTGTTTTTATAATAAATACGATAACTGTTGAAGTTAAATGTTGGTACCTGAGAATCATTTTGTGCACAGATCAATCTTTACAAAAGCGGAGTCTGTAAATGTAGAATTGTAATAATTTCATGGGATCCTATTCTAAGGATATCGACCCCATCAATCAGAGTGACTGGCACAGTTATACCACACCACACGCAGGATTACATTCTATGGGGTAAAAATTAGGTCGCGCCCCATTTGGGGCGCAAATATCGTCTGGACGCAAATATTAGCGCCTGGCGCTAATTATCGGCACTGACTGGAAACTTCACTTTTACCGCCCCGGGAGGTGAGTGGAGCGCTAAATCAGGCGCTGCACACCTGTCTTAAGGCGCAAAGGCCAAGGAGTGAGGCGCTAACTCAGAGCGCTGGCGAAGCTCATGTAATGTCAGTCAGCAATGGAACACACACACAATGGCACGGGCCAGTTCTTAAAGGGGATGGTTAATCTTGCTTTCCATCCACATCCTGTTCATTGCAGCCTTGAATCTCGGCCTGGAGAGACTTGCACATCAAATGTGCTGGAAAGAACAATGGAGAGTACCAGGCAAAGAGCTCAGAGTGCAGCTCCCACAGTCTCTGCTAAATCGATACAAGGAATGGCAAATCAAAATGAACCTGCAAAGTGCTGCTCAGTACCCAAAACTCCTTCACACAACGTTGAATCTCTCCAGAAGTCTCTCCCTCTCTCTCTCAGAATGCGTAGTTCAAAAATGCCACCAACAATAAAAGACAGGAAGAGGCCCCCTTTAAATAGCGCCCCCCCCCAGCCCCATAGCGATTGATAGCGTTCCAGTCTTCTGGTCGTTGGATGCGCCAGGCGGTAAGGCAGGGGGCGCCACTCAATTTCCGCTCCGGGGCGCCACAAGGGCGTTGCACCATGGAATGACGTCACAATCTGCGCGCGCAGGTGGTCGCAGCGGTAAAGTTTAGCGCCGCCGCACAATGTCTAGTTAAGTTCCCGAGCGGCGCAAACATCGCTGCGCCCGGGCGTTAGCGGCTTTGCGCCCCATTAGCGCCCTCTTAAGGCGCTAACGGGAGGTGCAACGAACTGAATTTTTACCCCTATGTGTTTAACCAGAATGATTTTAATTTTACCCAATCTATTTGTTCATCAGGTAGAAATGTATTCAATGACATCAAACTGATATTGACCAGTTCTGTATGTGTAACTGCTGGAAGCTGTTGATTACATTTTCTCATTCAGTTCACTGACCTGGTCCTTTACTTCCGCTGTCTCGGTTTCTTTCAATCCTCCTGACTGTTTATCCCTTTTCCATTTGCCTATCTGATAACTACCTGTATATACTTTCTCTCCTGTTGTGTGAAGGGGATCATTTGTTTGCCACACTTACTCAAGACAATAGAGCATATAATTAACTTGAAATGAGATTCCAGGCACCGTCACTAGAGAGGATTACAGTGTGTTTAGATATAAAAGTGTTAATGTTCAGTGTGACCAAAACTGGATTGACCTTGTGTGAAAGTCTACACAAACATCCTTTAGTCAATAATGAATTTCTGTTCATGTTATACTTCACTTCAATGTCTTGTCGACCACATCTGAACCGTGATATTTTAAGGCTCAGATCCCTTCCTTGGCCCATTTATTGTAGATCACAATACACTGTGATGGAGAAAAGCCCCCAGAAAATACTGGAAAGCCTCAGGAGGTCAGACAAAGTATTTTGCTTTTGCACTGTGATGGAGAATATATGGTGAGATAACGAGCCTCTCTCTCGCTCTCCCTGTCTCTCTCTAAGTCTGTCTCTCTCTCTGCCTGTCCCTCTCTCTCTCCGTTTCTCTCTATGCCTGTCTCTCTCTCTCTGTCTGTCTGTCTCTCTCTCTCTCTCTCTCTGTCTGTGTCTCTGCCTGTCTCTCGCTCTCTCTCTCTCTGTCTGTCTCTGCCTGTCTCTCTGTCTCTGTACCTGTCTTTTTCTCTCTCGCTGCCTGTCTCTCTCTGTCTCTCTCTCTCTCACACTGTCAGTCTCAATCTCTCCTTCTCTCTGTCTCTCAACCTGTCTCTCTCTCTCTGTCTCTCTCTCTCACTCTGTAAGTCTCTCTCTCTCCTTCTCTCTCTGTGTCTCTGCCTGTCTCACTCTCTTTCTCTGTCACTCTCTCTCTCTGTCTCTCTCTCTCTGTGCCTGTCTCACTCTCTCTCTCTCTGTCACTCTCTCTCTCTCTCTCTGTCTCTCTCTCTCTCTCCCTCTGTCTCTCTCTCTTTCTTTCTCTCACTGCAGGGTGTGTCCGCCCGGTAAAACCTTCTCCCGACAGTGTCTTCCCGTTTCCCCTGTGCGCTGCTGAATTAATTTCTAATTCTGGATCATTGCCGATTTTACCAATCACTAACCGGCTGTGAAAGTTGCAGTGAGTGACTAACTTTCTATCTGTGTCCCTCTGTCGCCAGCTCCAGTCACCTTGGACCCTAATACAGCCAGTCCTTCCCTTCTCCTGTCTGAGGACCTGAGCACCGTGAGACACACCGGGAAACGGCAGCAGATCCCCGACAATCCGGAGAGATTTGATTCTTGTCCCTGTGTCCTGGGATCGGAGGGATTCACATCAGGGAAACATTCCTGGGAGGTGGAGGTGGGGAACAAGACTAAGTGGGATGTGGGTGTGGCCAAGGAGACCATCAACAGGAAGGGAAAAATCACCCTGGATCCAGGTAACGGATTCTGGACAGTGATGCTGAGAGATGGGAATAAATACTGGGCTTCTGACGCATCATCGAAAAGCTTAGCGCTGAGTGTGAACCCGAGAAAGATTCGAGTCTGCCTGGATTATGAGGGAGGGAAGGTGTCCTTTTATGACTCAGATAACAAATCCCATATCTACACATTCACTGGTACATTCACTGAGAAACTCTATCCTTACTTCAGTCCATCTCTCACTGATGGGGATAAAAACACAGACCCACTGAAAATCTGTCCCCAGACAGTAACAATCCAGGAGGATGAGGATTTTATCCCTTTATAAAAATAAAACAGCTTCTTATACCAGGCACAATATTCCCAGACTCGGCACCTCCGGCGAGACCGCGCAGGCAGCCTGAAGCTTATTGGAAACCCGCCGTGCTCCGGCCCGATACTCCACTCATTGACTCACCCGGTGAGTGCCAGGTCCCGGCAGTGGAGCAGGAGTCTGGGAAAATCCCACCCAAATAATCACTGATAAGTACCCGCAGGGTCTGGGAAAATCACACCCAAATAATCACCGATAAATACCCGCAGGGTCTGGGAAAATCCCACCCAAATAATCACCGATAAATACCCGCAGGGTCTGGGAAAATCCCACCCAAATAATCACCGATAAATACCCGCAGGGTCTGGGAACATCAGGCCCACTTTATTAAAAAAAAAAAATATTCGTTCATGGGATCTGGGCGTCGCTGGCAAGGCCAGCATTTACTGCCCATCCCTAAATAACTGCAGTAATCGGGATACCGGCCTTTGCCATCGCCCAGTGCCTCAGCGATTGAGAGAATAGCTTGATTTTAGGATCCCAGCTTCTGTTTATAATAGTAAATTGTATGAGTATCAGTAAACAATGAACTGAACCATAGTGATAGAATAGGCTCACACACGCTAACACATTGCTTTAAGAATAATGTCCTGTGGAAGATGTTGGAAACTGCTGAATTGATAGCTATCGGGTCTGTATAATTATTCCATTCCCTGTGGTCCTGAATGTATTTCTCTACATGTATTTAGTGCTCTGCTCTATATCTCTGGAGGTGATCTTTATGTGGGGTCCCTCAGCTTCACTGACTGTGTTTGACATGTGATGTAAGGTCCCTGCAATATAGATCCGATATTTTGTAGAAATACTTGCAATGCAATCTGATCACGGGTTTACTTGTTGGTCATTTAAAGCATCTCTCTATTTACAACATGTGTGTGATTCCTGTGATGAGTGTGTAATGTAAGAGTTTGGGATCTATAACAAAGTTCGTTACAATCGTTCCCGTCTGACAGAGTGACCACGCCAGTCTGATAGGTGATCAGACTCCAGTTAACATCGGATGAATGTAACAGACCGGGGATGGAAAGGGTTAATCAGGGATTCCTGCAGCTAAGCTGAAGTGAATTCATGAAGTTTGTTAGTGTAGTAATGAAGCAGAGGGGAGATGAGGAGATATTTGATGCAGCGAGTTGTTACGATCGGGAATGCACTGCCTGAAAGTGGGGTGGAAGCAGATTCAATAGTAACTTTCAAAAGGGAATTGGATAAATACTTGAAGGGGAGGAATTTGCAGGGCTATGGGGAAAGTGTGGGGAGTGGGACTAAATGGATAGCTCTTTCAAAGAGGCTCGATGGGCCAAATGGCCTCCTTCTGTGCTGCAAGATTCTATGAATGTCAATGAGTGGTGTCAATTCTCAGCTTTAGTCTGTCACGTATGATAATATACTCTCCAAACCATGGGCCTAAAAATTTGGTTGCTTTGCGCCTGGCGTTAGCGCTACCGATGAATTTCGGTCGCGGGGGCGCTGATTTTTTCGGGGTGCTAAAACTATCGCCCCAGCGAAGTTAGCGCCCCAAAGGGGGCGTGACTCAATTTTTCCCCCATGGTGTCTTAGGACAACTAATCAATGTTAGCATTGTGTGTCCAGGGGAATTACTTGCTGTTTATTGACTTGACACAGGAGGGACACAGGAATGTTAGTTGGTCAAGGTAAAGCCAGCATGGGAATGTAGAAAGGGTGCCAGGGACAGACAAACCGGTGCCAAAAGAGACACAATTCAGAATCAAGCTTGGGGGCGACCAGGTTCCCAGTGAGGACGGACTGAGCAGCTACACGAAAGAATGGGTGGGATGAGAAGGTGCTGTTACCCATTGACAGGAGCTACAAGGACTTGGGTGCTAAGTCCTGCAGGAACAGAAACATCTGTGTTGACACTTTCTGATAATCAAAGAGTGGGAAGGAACAGGGAACGCAGCTGCTGAGACACGCTGACAATCACAGGACAATGATAAGAGAGGGTATAAAAATAGAGAGCCTGAACTGAGGAGGAGAGCTACGGTGAATCCTCCACAGAAGAAGCCTTGGTTGGCGTAGTTCCCAGGACAGAGACAATCATTGTGATCACTGTGCCCTGTTAGGTGAGGCTGTCTTATGGCGGGAATGTTGTACGATGTCCTCTACCTGTTGTGACATGTTGCTGCTTTGCTGGTATGTTTCAAGTCTCTCGCAAATAAAGCTTCAATTGATTTTAATCAATATCTATGTAGTCGTGTCTGATTCAACAAGCCTGAATTCAAATTATATTTAGGGACACAGTACATCATTTGGCTAACAGGTGTTATCAGTTCCTGTTGCCTGGTTCCATTCTTATCTGTTGAGTCAGCTTTCCAGCATCTGCAGTATTTGTGCTTTTTTGTTGTAGAAATGTTCTGTGCCGTACTGATGATTTGCCAACAGGTGGGCACAGTTGCTCTTCCTAACCCGTCAGTGCACCTTGGGCGACTTCACAGGATATTTAAGGATCAGGACGGGCATTCGGCCCATCTTACTTGATCCATCCAGGAAGACTCCACTGTTCCCCCTTCATTGCAGCATTCCAGTTTCTATTAGATAATTTCAGTGTTTCTGCTTCCACTATATCGAGGAGCCCATTCCAAGTGTTAATCACTCTTTGTGTGGAGAAGAACTTCCTATTTTCAGTCTCGAGCTTGCATTTTACTATATTGATCCTGTGTCCCCTTGTCCTTCTCTAAATTCATTCTTGGTATATGGGGGTCTCTGGCAGGGACAGCATTTATTGCCCATCCCTCGTTGCCCTTGATTGGATCGCTCTTTCAATGAGCCGGTACAGGCACGATGGGCCGAATGGACTCCTTCCGTGCTGCATGATTCCGTGATAAGTCAAAGTTTATTCAAAATGAGAATCGCATTTAACAAACCCACCATGAACGAGGTAGAATAAATGAACCACTTCTCAGTGCTACCAGCAGATGGCAGAATTGTTCCAGGTATTTGCTCTGACGCTTTGCTTTCACACAGTGCAGAGAACGTGCCCAGCAGATACTGAATACACGCTGAGAGATCACTCCTGTCTAGCAAGAACTCCGGATAAATATTTCGGTCAACAATCTCTTGAGATATTTTTCCGTATTCTTATCAGACAGGAGACATCAGCAGACAAAGCAACAAGGACAGATCACAAACAACAGCAGGAAGTGCTGGAAACACACAGCAGGTCAGGCAGCAACTGTGGACAGAGCAGACAGCTCGATGTCTGAGCAGTGGAGCCTTTGTCAGAACACCGTCAGATGTTGCTGTTTGTTGGTATTGTTTAATTCACTGCCACTTCTCCAGGAATGTCCACCGCGAGGAAGTTCTGCTCCTCTCTGTGACGTGCCCTCCCTTTGTCTCTGTTACCCTGCTCACCTTCCATCGCTCCCTCTGCCCCTTCTTGTGTTTGATTGGGAATGTGCCAATCAATCTCAGATCAAGCAGATTCAATAGTAACTTTCAAAAGGGAATTGGATAAATACTTGAGAAGGATAATTTTGCAGGGCAATGAGGAAAGAGCAGGGCGGAGTGGGACTAATTGGAATGGTCTTTCAGAGAGCCGGCACAGGCACGATCGCTGTAAAACGCTTTGGGACATCTTCAGGTTGTGGAAGGCACTATATAAATGCAAGTTCTTTCATTTATCAGGGATCGGCTGCGCTCTGTTACATCCCCCCGTTATAAAATAGCCTTCCACCACTCACTATCTCAGCTTACACATGAGGAAGGGTCACTCTGAAGAGGTGCTCACCCCCATGGACCAATGGAGAGGAGCAGAGAAAACCGTCTAGTGGGAAAGAGTCATCATCCAATCTCTTAGTATCAGATTCCCATTGTCATCCCGCTCACTGTGTAATGTAGGAGGTACAGTGAGAGATCCGTCTATTTCCGTGACTCCAATTGAAAGCTCTTTTTTACAGCCTTGTCCCTAAGGTTCTTACTGACAAAGGCTCTTGTAGTCTTTTTATTTTGTCACTTTTTACATTTAACAATTTCTAAATAGAATCAAAGAATCTTACAGCACAGAAGGAGGCCATTCGGCCCATCATTCCTGTCCTGGCACTTTGAAAGAGCTGTCCAATTCGTCCCACTCGCCCCTACTCTCTCCCCAGAGCCCTGCAATTTATTTCCTTTTCAAGTATTTATCCAATACTCTTTGGAAAGTTACTATTGAATCTGCTTCCACCGCCCTTTCAGGCCGTGCATTCCAGGTCACAACAACTCGCTGTGTAAAACAATGTTTCCTCATGTCGCCTCTGGGACTTTTGCCAATCACCTTAAATCTGTGTCCTCTGGTTACTGACCCTCCTGCTGCTGGAAACAGTTTCTCCCGACTTACTCTATCAAAACCCTTCATAATATTGAAACATCTTATTAAATCTCCCCTTAACCTCCACTGCTCTAAGGAGAACGATCCCAATTGGGAATTCAGGAGAAACTTCTTCACTCAGAGAGTGGTGAGAATGTGGAACTCGCTACCACAGGGAGTGGTTGAGGCGAATAGCACAGGTGCATTTAAGGGGAAGCTGGATAAGTACATGAGGGAGAAAGGAATAGCAGGATATGAGGATCGAGTGAGATGAAGTAGGGTGAGAGGAGGCTCGTGTGGAGCATGGATCAGATGGGCCCAATGGCCTGTTTCTGTGCTGTAAGTTCTCTGTATTTCTCTCCTCTCTCCAGTTCTTATGTTGTTATTGCAGTTAGAAGGAAAGTCCCCGTCACTGAAGGGGGGAGGAGTGGACCACAAGACAGACTTTCAGTTGTGTGAAGAGAGGTGCACCTTGACAGTCTGTAAACTCGGGCCGACAGTACACCAGATTGCGTCAGTTACCAGGAAATGCCTTTCGGATTCTTTGTAAGGGTTATGCAGAGCAGGATGTGGTCGAACTAGTGGGAAGGCAAAGTACAATTGTGAAGGAAAGACAGTCCCGGCACAAGAAGGAAACTGTGTGGGTGGTACAGGTGAAGAGCAGGAAACCACAGCCTTGGGATCAGTCCCCCACTGCAAGACCTGCTTCGATGCAAGGTGGATTCCCGTAAAACCTACCGCCGAAATTATACCATCCAAATTAATATTCACGCGTTGCAGTTGAGCCCAAGCTCAGAGCCAGGAGGTGGATCGCTTCTGGTTCCAGAGAGCTGTGAGATGTGAGGATAGAGGGTCGGGCACATTGAGTTACTGGACAGTCCGCACTGAATAAACCTCTGTTACAGCAAGAAGTCAGTTCAGTTCAGTTCCTCGCAGTCTTTCTTGTTTGCCTTACTCTGTCCTTCCAGTTCTTCATTGGGCCGGGTAGCGAGCTTAATGAACCCACTGAAGCGAAAATGGTTTTTTGGCAGAAGCTGAAACCGGCAGCGGGAGCGGAACCCGCACATCAGGCAACCCGCCTCCTGCAATAAAACCACGGCCCAAGTATTCAAGTCTCTCTTTATACCTATAATACCTCATAACTGCCGAGTGAACCTAAACTGCACCTTTTCCATTGATATAATGGTGTGTGTATCTGAATAAGGTCTTATACAAGTTCAAAACTACATCCAATGGGGGGCGAGTGGCGAGAAGGCGCCTGAGTCCGAAAAATAAACCCGCAGTGACGTAAATGGGCGGGGCAAGAGGAAAAAACGGCCCGAAGCGTCTGACGTCACAGAGGGTTTGAAAAAGCGCGTGGTGTGCGCGGGGCCGGGCGGTTTGAGCAGCGGCTGCGCGCCCCGGGGGTAAAGAGCCCGGCTCACTGCTCCTGGGCAGCCTGGAGCAGCCGGTGCTGGGAGAGCGCTGTCCCCGCCTGGCCCTGTCCCTGTCCCCAGGGCCCTGAGACACAGCCGCAGCCTCTCTCCAACATCCCCCGCCCGGTGACACAAGCAGATTGAATGTGAGGGCAATGGGGTTACAATCCCCTCCCCACATCGGGGAGACCCAACCCCCAGATTGGGCGGTCGCTCCGCCGGACACCTCCCTTCAGTCCGCCAGCCCGACCCCGAGCTTCCGCTCGCTTGTCCTTTGAATTCTCCGTCCCACTCCCGCTCTGACCTCTCTGTCCTCGGCCTCCGACACCGTTCCAATGACGCTCGACACAAGCTCGAGGAACAGCATCTCGTCTTTCGATGAGGCGCTTTACAACCTTCCGGACTCGACATCGAGTTCAACAATTTCAGATCATAACCACTGCTCCCTTTTTTTCGGACAGCAGCTGCTGGTAATGGTTCTGCTGTTGCCATTTACAGCTCCTCTCGACCCATCTCTTGCTCCTTTACTTGTCCCATTACCACCCTCTTTTGCCTTGCACCATCATCCCTTTTGTCATTTAATCTCTCCTGCCCTCCACCCTATCACAGACCTTCCCTTTTGTTTTTTCTCTCCACCCACTTTTCCCCTTTTCCACTGGCTTATAAACTATTACATTTCTAACTTCTTTCAGTTCTGATGAAAGGTCATCGACCTGAAACTTTAACTCTGTTTCTCTCTCCACAGGTGCTGCCTGACCTGCTGAGTATTTCCAGCATTTTCTGTATCTTGGATAGAAAGTTAGTTGACAGACGGGAAACAAATGGATGTTGCTCAGATTGGGGTAGATTGGAAGTGGTGTCCCCGAGAGGTCAGTGCTGGGTCCACTTTTGTTCTTGGCATAAATACATGTCTTAGACTGGGACATAGGGAGCACATCAGGTTTCAATAAAGAGTTTGGAATTCATCTTTAGATTGCGATACCTCAACTTTTCAAGTATGTAAGAGCTGATTTTCCTCCTGCTCCCACCTGGGTAGAAACCAGATGGAGCGCACCTGAAGTGTGTCCCACCTGACCTGAACTGCCTCGATATCCAGGTCTCAACTGCTGCTTCAGGAACATAGGAACAGGAGGAGGCCATTCAGCCCCTTGAGGCTGTTCCACCATTCAATCAGATGATGGGTGCTCTGTATCTGAACTCCATTTACCCGCCTTGGCTCCAGAAATCTTCATATCCTTGGCTAGCAAAAATCTATCGATCTCAGATTAAAATTGTTAATTGAGCTAGCATCTACTGCTTTTTATGGGAGAGAGTTCCACACTTCTATCACCCTTTGTGTGAAGAAGTGTTTCCTAACTTCTCTCCTGAATGGCCTGGCTCTGATTTGAAGGTTAGTTGAGGTGATTTTGAGGTGCTGCTGAATGAAACTTGCCGGGTTGCTGCAGTGCATCCTGTAGACAGGATATACTGCACCACAATTCACTGGTGAAGAGGGTGGATATTCTGTTCACTGGCAGGGGCCCCTGTCAAGCTGACTGCTTGGTCCTGGATGATGATGAGTTTCTTGAGTGTTGATTCAGTGAACCCATACGGGCGAGTGGTGAGTATTCCATCACACTCTTGACTTCAGCCCGATAGATGGTGGAAAGCTTTTCAGGGGGTGGTGAGGAGGTGAACCGCTGATCAGAGTAGCAAGCCCCTGCCTGTCTCTTGTAGCCATGTTGTTGGTGTGGCTGGTCCACTTAAGCTTCTGTTCGATGGTGACCCTCAGGTTGGTGTAGTATTTGGTGATGGTGGTGCAGTTGCTTAGTCTGTCAAAAGTCGGTCACTTTTTATGCTTTGGATGCAGGTAGTCCTGTGTTGTAGTTTCACTTGGTTGGTCCATCATTTAGACATTTGCCTGGTGCCTGGTGCTGTTCTTGGCATGTCCTTCTACACTCCCTGTTAACCAGGGTTGGTCTTTGGCTTGTTGGAGCTGAAGGATGTGGTGGACCATGAGGTGATCTACAATCCTGGTGCTGCTGGGGGCCTCATGGATAACTAGTTTTTGTTTCTGAGATTTGTCCTTCATCTGTTCCACCGGGAGGGTATGCCCAGTGTGAAGATGCGACTTTGCCTTCACAAAGACTGTGTGGTCTTAATTCCTATCAATGTGATCATGAACAGATGTGTCTGCAACAGGTAGGTATTTCAGGATCAGGTCGAGTAGGTTATTCCCTCGTGTTGGTTTTCCCACCACCTGACACAGGCCCGGTCTGGCAGCTATGTCCTTCAGGACTCGGTTAGCTCGGTCAGTGGTGTTACCTTAAAGTCCCCTGTCCAGGGTACATTCTGTGTCCTTGCTTCCCTCCATGCTTCCTCCAACATAGAGTCCTGATTCATTAGTTGAGGGGCAGTTGGTGGTGATCAGTTGAAGTTTTTCTTGGCCTTTTGTGACCTGAAGCCACAAGACTTCATGGGGTCTGGAGTCAATGTTAAGGATCACATCCAGCCGATGTTACACCGTTCTGGCCCCACCTCTGGTGGGTGTATTTTATCAGTGGGGCAGGACATACCCAGGGATGGTGATGGAGGAGTCTGGGTATCTGGCTGATGGGACTCTGTGTCAGGCTATTGCTCAACTAGTCTGTGGAAGAACTATTCTAATTTGGACCCTCATCCCCTGCTGTTGTTGATGACTTTGCAGGGTTGACTGGAATTGTCTGAGTCCTGTCCTAGTTGTTGCTGCTGGTTCCGTCTGATATTTCAGGTATTGTTGTTTTGTTGCGGTGGTTTTACATGTTGTGGGACCTGTTGGCTAATTCCTTCCTCGTCCTTTTAACAGATTCGTAAAGCTGGAGACAGTAATATGTCTGACAATTAACCTCAAACAGAATAGTACACATTTAGCCCAATGTCTAAAACCATCCGTGTCGGGAACTTTGAGCAGGAAATCGTGAGCTTGGCTTCTCCAAGCCTGTTCACATTACCTGGTCTTGAAGGTAGTCAAAGAGTTCCGACTGAGTGAAACATTCTATCTCTCTTTATACCATTTTCTGTCATTGTCTGGCTTCCTGCTGGATTCAAACTCTATTGGGTGTTTTATGACCCTTGGATCATCGAACAGATTGCTGGACAATTATGAGGGGCCTTGTGTCTTGTCAGACCACAGCGTTACCTCCAATCCTTGCTTTTCCCAAGTCACAGTCTTTGTTATACAAACCTTTGATGTCATGCTCTATAGTAAAAGGAACCTATTGCCTTATTTATACTGCAGTAATTTCCTTCTCTGACACCACCCCCTCCACCTCCCCCGTGAACAAAAGCCAGTGTTTTAAACACTTATTTTTCAACCTTACAACTCTTTTGGCTCCATATTATATTAATGCCAATTAGTTTAATTATTTAATAATCTATATGTGCCTATCCTTACAGTACAATGTCCTTCTCCAATGTTGTCAGTGTCATCGAAGGGAAAAGTTCAGAATTTGCGAGCACACAGTTTAAATTAATTCTATCCAGATGAGAGGTTCTGTATTTGTTCTGTATTAGAATAACATGAAAAAATATCTATAGTCCTACATTCCCCACTTCGAGGCTAAAAAGAACCTCCTTTCTGTGGCCTTGCTAATTTATTTTCCGGTCAGAGCTCATATTTATATCGCACATCGCAGCCGCATAGTGAGGAACCACTGTCCCTGGAACAACAAGAGGTGTCTGGGGCTTTCCACACTCCCTCATTCCATCTCACCAATACCCTTGGACAGTTTACAAACTCCTTGGTGTATTTCATCTTCCAACAAGTCTATCAAGTCCACTTCAAATATTTCCATCGGTCTCACATCAGCAGATACAACAGGATTGCCATTATCACGGGAATCAGTCTGAAATAATCTCACTCTGCTTGCAGGCTTCCTGGCATAATACACCAATCTGAATCTTTGCACATTATGCCAATCCATATTCCCATCTGATTTCCACATTCTCAGTTCTTTGCCGAATATAAAATTTGGTATCAAATTGTTTGCAAATACATTTAATCCCTTTTTGGATCGGATTAAGTAAAAAAAAACTCGATCCATACCACACATATTGCCTTTGAGATAAATTGTTTCTTATAGTCTTCGTTGTTCTGGTATAACATTCCAGCTGCCTATTTATTCCTTTAAACAATCCCTTTAATTGCTTGCGCATTGTTTTATCATTTACCCACATTCTCTTTGTCAAATCACCTGATTTTCTTCCCAAATTGAACTTATTAAGATTGTGGACCATTTCTCTGAGCACTGCCTGATTAGATTCTACATACATACGATTACATAAATCGCAAGGCAAAGATACTAAAGAAAACATTAACAGTAGGAAAATGTGCGAATCGTAAATCGCTATCAGTCCATTATTTGGCCCTTTTCCTTGTCTCAGACATTTTGCTCATTCACCCTGGTCCAATTTAGCTTCGTTACATGTGGGATCTTGCCTTTTTGCCTTTAACATGAGTCCGCAGTTCAAACAATTGCCACAATTGATCAGGGTTAATTTATCTGTCTCTTGGCATCGCCAAAACAGATAGAAAATTGAAACATACTTGGCCAGGGTAGCATGTTGGTTATGTTACTGGACCAGTAATCCTGAGGCCTGGACTAATAATCCAAAGACGTGAGTTCAAATCCTACCATGGCAGTTGGGGAATTTAAATTAAAGGTAATTAAATAAATCTGCAATAAAAAAGCTAGTAACAGTAATGGTGACCATGAAACTACCCGATTGTGGTAAAAACCCATTTGGTTCACTAATGTCCTTTAGGGAAGGAAACCTGCCGTCCTTACCCGGTCTGGCCATATGTGACTCCAGACCCACAGCAATGTGGTTGACTCTTAACTGCCCTCTGAAATGGCCTAGCAAGACACTCAGTTGTAACAAACCGCTACAGAAAACAATAGTAAGAATAAAATTGGACACACCACCCGGGATCGACCCGACATCATCCTGACTTGGAAATATATCGCCGTTCCTTCATTGTCGTTTGGTCAATATCCGGGAACTCCCTCCCTAACTGCACTGTGGGAGAACCTTCACCACATAGACTGCAGCGGTTCAAGGAGATAGCACACCACCACCTTCTAAAGGGCAATTAGGGATGGGCAATAAATGCTGCCATTGCCAGCAAAACCCACATCTCATGAATGATATAAAAAAAAGCGTCCTGGTGTTCCGGGAGAAGCTCTTTCATGACCTGTCATGGCTTCAAAAGTCAAAAGGTGTTCCTTCAGTACTTTAGACACAGTTCCTTTAATTACTATCACCAATCAGGTGTACTTTTAAGATCCAAGTCTCACTGGCTTCTTTCTCCAACATAGTTTTAACCATTGTGTTTGTTCTTTCCACCAAGCCTGACACATGCGGGTGGTCTGGGATGTGGAATTTCTGCTCGATTCCTAACATAGTGCACATTGTTTAATGACCTGGCCCACAAATCATGCACCATTATCATGATCGATCATCTGGAATTCCCCAACTCAAAGAACTTGTTCCACAAGAACTTTCTCAGTAGTGAGTGGCGGGTATCGCTTCGAGCTGATGCTTTCAATAAACAAATACAGCATGTCTTTACATTCAGGATTGCAATCTGGCAAATAGCAGTAAGGGGTTAATTACTTCTGCACTGTGAAAAGCCCTTGGGGGTGGGGGAGGAGTCAGCCAGCACAACAGCAGTTTCAGACCTGCTGGTAAGACAATAACAAAATGTGCTTGGCAAAAATCCAAACTGTAACTTTGTATTTCTCCAAAGCTTTTTACCCTTCTTTAAAAAACCTTTGTGTATTTTAGCAGTGGTATTTAAACTTCATCAAAATAAATCCAAACCACATGTCTAATTTAAAATGTACAAAGCCTAACACTTTCATAAAGCACAAAAGTTTTCCTTAATTCTCCTACCTTCTGGGGGAATAATCTTAAATTGAAATGAACATGTTGTTAACAAGCACATTCACGCTCTCACAACAACGCCAGGTACCTTAATCACACTCCATCATTCAAGCCTTATTAGCTCTCATTCACCTTAAATTATTGATTCCTTGATTAACTCAAAAGTGAAAAGGTTTGTGTGATAATCCCGAATTGCGAGCGAGAGGTTGTTCACATAATTTACAGAACCAGTTTTCTAAAGTGGCCACCAATAGAAAAGCAGTATTCATAATTTGATAATTTGGTCAAACTCTCTGTCTGTAAACTCAGGTTTCAGACTCCAAAATAGAAGGACTCAGCAGAGGGCCCGATATCGCCAGTGGCTATCGCTGCTTAAAGGCAGCCTGCAACTCAACAACAACAACAACTTGTATTTATATAGCACCTTTAATGGAGTAAAACATCCCAAGGTGCTTCACAAACATGAGTGTTATCAAACAAAATTTGACACCAAGCCACATAAGGAGGTATTAGGACAGCTTGGTCAAAGAGGTAGGTTTTAAGGAGCGTCTTAAAGGGGAAGTTGCATTGTGACTGCTGGAATTGGTGTCAGGAAGTAAATTGATTTTGAACATTTTTGTCAAGATGACTCGACCTGCGAGAGAGTGCAGCAAGGTTTTCTGATAATTGACTGGAGGCCTTGGTGCAAAACGTGGAGAGAAGGAGAGACATCCTGTATCCGCAGGGGGGCAGGAGGCCCTCCAGACATATGCTCAGGGGGCGGTGGGAAGAAGTACTCGACCATTGAGTTCAATTGCTTTACCAAACCCTCACACACTTAGCACAGTTACAAGCCTCACACCTCTTTCTTGCAGGATAAGGTGGCGCATAACAGGTGGCAGCAGGAAGGAGCTGGAGGAGGACAAGCGCACCTGCATGTTTTAACCCCCATGGAGGAGACAGTGCTGGCCATCATTGAATGGGCATCGCTGAGGCATACCTAATCCTCCTCCTCTCTTCAGATGAGGACTTCAGTGGCCTAGGCTACTGAAGAAGGCTGATGGGTGGACACAACCAAATGCCTGGTGCACTGGAAAGCCTGCGCACAATGTCAAGGAGCACGGAGGAGTCCGGCTCCAACTTGGCACAGGGCTTTCCAAAGAGCTTGGAGCCACCCTGTCAAACATGGAACGGGTGTCACTTCCATCAGCACACAGGTGGAACCCACCGTGATGCAGCGTCTGATGGCCGATGTCACAGCTTCCATCAAAGGTCTGAGTGCTGCAGTGGAATCTGAGACTGCTGCAATTGTGGCTCTGGATACCACTGTTCAATGGGGCTTCCACGGCGTCACAGCGGTCCATCAATCTGTTTTCCAACAGATCAGCAGGATTGCTGAGGCACCGCCCCGGGAGAGTGGCAGTGGCTCCATGGAACAGGAACCTGCAGTGCTCTCTCAGGATGACAGCATTCCTGCTCCCACGCCTGCCACTCCTTGCTGTTGCCTGTCAGTCAGCTGGCCCAGACAGATGTAGCCCATACTGAGATGGTGCAGTCTGAAGCCAGGCCCTCTAGGCCCAGAGCTGCTCGAGGTCATCCTCCAAGGCCATCTGCCATCTCCTCAATTGAAGGTCAGAAGCCTTCCACCACCCATGCTGCAACCTCTGAGGAAGCACCTCGTAGGAGCACTAGGATAGGCAAAGGCACACTGAAGACAGGCACTAAGGGAATGCACAAGAGGGATTAGTTTCATTTTGTAAGCATTATTTAATGAGTGAATGTATAAAATTGGATTTGAATGTGCATTTTCTGGTGTTTTTTACTTTTGTATTGTCAGAAAGTCGACGATGTGATGGTCAGTGATAGAGGAAAGGTAACGAGTGTGGGACTGTTGGTGAATGGGGAGGTGTCGCTGAGGTTGCTGGTATCACTCATGACTAATCTGATCACGTAGAAAGGGGCTGTGTACGTTGTAGCCTTCCTTCCTTTTCCACTTCCTCCTCCTCCTCCACTTCATCCCCCTTCTAGCAGCTTGTCCTGCTCTGCGTGGCTTCTCTTCATTCTCAGTCGTGTTCAATTCCTAGAGGAAGCCCTACCAGGCCACCCATGTCTGGAAGCAACTTCTTTCACCACAATATTTTATATGCCATACGGCAGGGCAGGGTTTATAATTGGGGGAGGGGTAATTATGATGCGATTAGGCAAGAATTAGGGAGTATAAGATGGGAACAGAAACTATCAGGGAAAGGCACAAACGAAAAGTGGAGCTTTTTCATGGAGCAATTACTGCGTGTCCTTGATAGGTATGTCCCTGTCAGGCAGGGAGGAAATGGCCGAGTGAGAGAACCATGGTTCACAAAAGAGGTTGAATGTCTAGTCAAGAGGAAAAAGGAAGCGTATGTAAGGATGAGAAAACAAGGTTCAGTTGGGTCGATTGAGGGGTACAAGGTAGCAAGGAATGAGCTAAAAAAAGAGCTTAGGAGAGCTAGGAGGGGGCATGAGAAGTCCTTGGCGGGTCGGATCAAGAAAAACCCCAAGGCTTTTTACTCTTATGTGAGAAATAAAAGAATGACCAGGGTGAGGGTAGGGCCGGTCAAGGACAGTAGTGGGAACTTGTGCATGGAGTCAGAAGAGATAGGAGAGGTGATGAATGAATACTTTTCGTCAGTGTTCACCGAGGAGAGGGGCCATGTTCTTGAGGATGAGAGTGTGATAAAGGTGGATAGGCTGGAGGTGGTAGATGTTCTGAGGGAAGATGTTTTAGCAATTTTGAAGAACCTGAGGGTCGATAAGTCCCCTGGGCCAGATGGGATATATCCTAGGATTCTTTGGGAGGCAAGGGAGGAGATTGCAGAGCCTCTGGCTTTGATCTTTGGGTCCTCACTGTCCACGGGGATGGTGCCAGAGGACTGGAGAGTGGCGAATGTTGTTCCTCTCTTCAAGAAAGGAAATAGGAATGACCCTGGTAATTATAGGCCGGTTAGTCTTACTTCGGTGGTTGGTAAGATAATGGAAAAGGTCCTGAGGGATAGGATTTATGACCATTTGGAAAGGGGCAACTTAATCAGGGATAGTCAACACGGATTCGTGAAGGGTAAGTCTTGCCTAACAAATTTGATTGAATTCTTTGAGGAGGTAACTAAGTGTGTAGATGAAGGTAGAGCAGTTGATGTCGTATACATGGATTTTAGTAAGGCGTTTGATAAGGTTCCCCATGGTCGTCTCATGAAGAAAGTAAGGAGTTGTGGGATAGAGGGAAATTTGGCCGATTGGATAAGTAACTGGCTATCTCATAGAATTGAGAGGTCGCACAACACCAGGTTATAGTCCAACAGTTTTATTTGAAATCACAAGCTTTCGGAGCTATCACTCCTTCCTCAGGTGAAGTTGTTCACCTGAGGAAGGAGTGATAGCTCCGAAAGCTTGTGATTTCAAATAAAACTGTTGGACTATAACCTGGTGTTGTGCGACCTCTCAATTTTGTCCACCCCAGTCCAACACCGGCATCTCCGCATCATATCTCATAGAAGGCAGAGGGTGGTGGTGGATGGAACATTTTCGGACTGGAGACCAGTTACCAGCGGTGTGCCACAGGGGTCGGTGCTGGGTCCTCTGCTGTTTGTGATTTTTATCAATGACTTGGAGGAGGGGACTGAAGGGTGGATCAGTAAATTTGCTGATGACACCAAGATTGGTGGAGTAGTGGATGAGGTGGAGGGCAGTTGTAGGCTGCAAAGAAACATTGATAGGATGTAGAGCTGGGCCGAAAAATGGCAGATGGAATTTAACCCTGATAAGTGCGAGGTGATTCATTTTGGTAGGGCAAATTTGAATAAGGATTACAGGGTCAACGGCAGGGTTCTGAGGAACGTGGAGGAGCAGAGGGATCTGGGGGTTCATATCCACAGATCTCTGAAGGTTGCCACTCAAGTGGATAGAGCAGTAAAGAAGGCCTATGGTGTGTTGGCGTTTATTAACAGAGGGTTTGAGTTTAAGAACCGTGAGGTTATGCTGCAACTGTACAGGACCTTGGTGAGACCACATTTGGAATATTGTGTGCAGTTCTGGTCACCTCACTATAGGAAGGACGTGGAAGCATTGGAAAGAGTGCAAAGGAGATTTACCAGGATGCTGCCTGGTTTGGGGGGGAGGTCTTATGAGGAAAGATTGAGGGAGTTGGGGCTTTTCTCTTTAGAGCGGAGGAGGATGAGAGGCGACTTAATAGAGGTTTATAAGATGATGAGGGGGATAGATAGAGTGGATGTTCAGAGACTATTTCCTCGGGTAGAGGCAGCTGTTACAAGGGGGCATAACTATAAGGTGCATGGGGGGAGATATAGAAGGGATGTCCGAGGTAGATTCTTTACTCAGAGAGTGGTTGGGGTGTGGAATGGACTTCCTGCTGTGATAGTGGAGTCGGACACTTTAGGAACTTTCAAGCGGTTATTGGATAAGCACATGGAGCACACCAGAGTGATAGGGAGTGTGATAGCTTGATCTTGGTCTCGGACAATGCTCGGCACAACATCGAGGGCCGAAGGGCCTGTACTGTGCTGTACTGTTCTATGTTCTATGTTCTAAGTACTGCAGGACCAGCCACACCACTCCCTGTAGAGTATTCAAACATTAGCCAAGTACAGGAAACCTCCAAAAACACACACAATTACACCAGCAACCAGAAGAAATAATCCAGCAACTAACTTGTAAATACTTGATGATCCTTTTAAATAGTGCTGGTGGGGGGTCCTTCATTGCATTTAACATCACTGTTATAATGTCGGAAACGCGGCAGCCAATTTGTGCACAGCAAGCTCCCACAGACAGCAAATGTGAAAATGACCAGATAACGTTTTAGTGATGTTGATTGAGGGATAAATATTGGCCAGGACACCAGGGATAACTTCCCTGCTCTTCTTCGAAACAGTGCCATGGGATCTTTTACATCCACTTGAGAGGGAAAAACAGGACCTCGGTTTAACGTCTCATCCGAAAGACAGCACCTCCGACAGTGCAGCACTCCCTCAGTACTGCACTGTGGTGTCAGCCTAGATTTTGGTGCTCAAGTCTCTGGAGTGGGACTTGAACCCACAACCTTCTGACTCAGAGGCGAGGGTGCTACCAACTGAGCCACTGGCTGACACGTGATCACATTGCTGTTTGTGGGAGCTTGCTGTGCTTAAATTGACATTACAACAGTGACTGCACTTCAAAAAGTACTTCATTGACTGTAAAGCGCTTTGGGACGTGCGGTGGTTGTGAAAGGCGCTATATAAATGCAAGTCTTTCTTTTTTAACGCCGTGTTCAGCTGTGCGAGGTTAAGACAGGGTGTTGGCTGGAGTGAGGAGTTTCAAAATAGCAGAGGTGGCTTCAAATCAGCTTTGCACTCTGATTCACGTCATCATCTCGCTGCTCTACGTGCTGCCGGCGGTCGTTTGAGGTGCGCACACACCCCTTTACCAAGATGGCATCCTACGCACTTCCCATCGGAACTGTGTGCACATCTCTGACCCCATTTTCGAGTCTTATGTGGCGGCATAGCAACTAAAAAGCGGGCACTACACGGCCCAATTTAGCCCCCATAGTCTAAGTTATACAAATCTTTGATGTTATGCTCGATAGTAAAATGAACCTCTTGCCTTATTTATACAGCAGTAATTTCCTTCTCTTACACTCGCCCTTGCTGTGATCAAAAGCCTGCCAGCACAGTTTAAATCAATTCTGTCTAGATTAGCTGTTCTGTCTTTGTTCTGTATTAGAATAAATTAAAACATATCTATATTCTTACAGGAGCTGAGATACATTCAGGCCAGACTGGGAAGGGGTGGCAGGTTCCCTGAACAAAATGAGTGAACCAACCAGCCTGGTTTTTCAACAATCCATCTATATTTATCACTCTTCCCCGCCCTTTTCTGGGCTGTGGTTTATAATATTGCTGCTTGAATCAGGAACTGAAATTGAAATTGTTTCATTTTATAATGTTCACCATTTTACTTGCAGCACAGTGCAAGGTGACCGGTCCTTCGAGATGGGAGGTGATCTCTCCTGTGCTGTGTGCCATGATCTGTATAAAGACCCTGTCTTACTCGACTGTGATCACAGCTTCTGCCGATCCTGTATAACCCGGTACTGGGAGAGCGCTGTCACCGCCGCCTGTCCCCTCTGTAGAAAGGAGACTTCCTCCAGGAACCTGAGACCCAACCGCACCCTCGCCAACATCGTGGAGATATTTGTAAAAAGCGATCAAAGTGCTAAAAGTCAGCAGGAATGCAGCCGCCACAAGGAGAAGATGAAATTATTTTGTAAAACTGACAAACAGCCCATCTGTCTGGTTTGTCAGATTTCAAAAAGGCATCAAAACCACGAGGTTCTACCACTGGAAGAAGCTACCTTAGAGTTTAAGGTCAGTAGATACCGTGTAAAATAAAATACAGACACAGGTAACAGAATCCTGAACAGGGAGCGTTCACAGATTCGGGTTTGAGCGTCTCTCAATACTTAAAGCTCTTTAGATAATGGGTTTATATTTATTTAATTACTCAGTCCTTACACAGACTTGATGTGAGAAGTTGCACAACACCAGGTTATAGTCCAACAGTTTTATTTGAAATCACAAGCTTTCGGAGCGCTGCTCCTTCGTCAGGTGAAGTGAAGAGATGTATATCGGCACAGCATATATAGTCAGAGAACACTGCCAGACGATTACAGTTAATCTTTCTAACTGCCCTTTATCACACCTCGGCAGAGAGATAATCACGGCAATCAAAGGTGTGAATGGTGTCCAAACAGTTCAGTCAGGAAAACATTCCATCAAAGACAATGAGGTGGGGTCACAAGGGGTCAAATGTGGCAGATGCTGGGGTCTGTATGGAAAACAAAATACTTTTTTTGCTGGAAATCACAGCAGGTCCGGCCGCATCTGTGTAGAGAGAACAAGCCAACGACGACTCGTCTCTGGATGACTCTACGTCAGGTGGGGTTACATGTAGCGTGACATGAACCCAAGATCCAGGTTGAGGCCGTCCTCATGGGTGCGGAACTTGGCTATCAGTTTCTGCTCGACGATTTTGCGTTGTCGTGTGTCTCGAAGGCCGCCTTGGAGAATGCTTACCCGAAGATCGGAGACTGAACGTCCTTGACTTCTGAAGTGTTCCCCGACTGGGAGGGAACACTCCTGCCTGGCGACTGTTGCGCGGTGTCCGTTCATACGTTGTCGCAGTGTCTGCATGGTCTTAGTCTTACACAGACTGCCATTTGTATCGCTGCAGAAGGAACCAGGGACAGGAAGTGAGAGTTTCACTTTATTCTAAACACCATTTTAATAGATCGGTGTAAATTGATCAGCCCTTGGAATGCAGAGTGAAGTCTCTTGTACAGTATGTTATCAGATCGATACCGATCCTGTCTCCGTGACAAGTGATGATCTGTGGAACGTGTCTCCTATTTATATTCCAGATGTGAAGCGTTTAATGTCGACATGAACTTGTTAAATTTCCTCCAAAGCCTCTTGAACAGCGTAAAGTTTCAGGAATCGGGTAAAACAACAGGGACCGGGAAACAGAAGCAGACCAATTACTCTCGGTATTTTCTTAAAGAGCAGAGGCAGATTTAACGGGAAAGCACTTGAGAAGTAAAGGGGAAAGGGATAGAGTGGAGGAGAAGTAAGGTGAAATAAAACCCCTGTGTGAATTAGGTGACACAGCACACCACCAGAGACCAGATACAGCAAAGAAAACCCCAGAGAAGTAAAAGGTAAAAATAGGGATAGTGGACAGAAGGAAAATTAAAAGGGAATGCTTGGAATTTAAAAAAAGTATAACCTAAAGGGACAACAGGAGAAATAGAACAAGAAAGGGAAACAGCTGAGAAAATTATAACTAAGGTGGAGTCCATGAGGTGTGGTTATTGTGCAATATTCATAAAGGAGAAAGAGGGATACAATACAAAGGTGAAGAGATATGAAAAGTGTCTGTTAATCAGCAGCTTAAAAAGGATTTCTGACCTTCGAGGTGCAGGAACTTATAGGGAGAGAAGGCAAGAGATTTTCTGAGGCTGAGTGGATAGAATTCGATTCAGTCAGTGATAAGGCCAGGATAGGATCAGACCTGGAGAGGGAACCTTCAGGGACTGTAGCTGGAGACCAGTACAATCAGCAGCAGATTCTCATCATAGAGGGACACGTGCTGAAGGAAGCCAATGATAGGGGAATGCTGGATGGATTGAAGTTATTGAAAGAAGCAAGAAAGGTCAGAAACCCTGTGAAGCTACTCGAGATTATAATTAGTGAGCAGATACCAGGCGCTGCCCAGTTTTAAAATAATTCTCAGGATGTGTGCATTGCTGACAAGGTAGCATTAATTGACCTGAGAAGGTGGTGGTGGACCTTGTGAGCCACTGTAGTCTTATTCTTTGTAGCAGTTTTTATACAACTGAGTGGCTCGGCCACTTCAAAGGCCAGTTAAGAGTGAACCACATTGGTGTGGGATTGGAGCCAGCTACAGGCCAGACTGAGTAAGGACAGCAATTGGATTTTTACCACAATCTGACAACTTCATGGCCACTTTTACTGGTACCAGCTTTTTAAAGTAAATTCAAATTCTCAAACTGCCATAGTGAGATATGAGCTCAATTTCCCTGGAGTATTAGTCCAGTAACATAACCACTAGGCCACTGCAGGTTGAAGGTCATAAGATCGTAGAAGGAAAGGCCGATAGAAAACCAGAGACAGCCGAACAAAGATGCAGTTTGCAGGTCACAGTGAGATTGTAGTCGTAGGTGATTGTTCACTAAGGAGGTGGCTGGCCATTCGTGTCTTCAGGACAATACCTGCAGGATGTGAGCTGCCAACCTGGAACGGGAGCAGTGCATAGAATTACATAGAATTTACAGCACAGAAGCAGGCCGCACGTCTTAACTGGTCCAGACCAGTGTTTATGCTCCACACGGGCCTCCTCTCGCCCTATCACCGCAACCACTCGCTGTGGTAGAGAGTTCCACACCCCAACCCCTCTCTGGGTAAAGAATTCGCTCCTGAACCCTCCCCATTGGATTTACTAGTGACCATCTTACATATATGATGTCCAGCCTTGAGCTCTCCCCAGTGGAATCATCCCCTTATTGTAATTATCTTGTAATTTGTGCTTTGGTGCTCTTCAAATCGAGAGACAAAGTGACCAGATACATTTTACATCAGTAGATTTGGATTGTTCAAGAGTCTGGGTAATTTAGATAAAGTGCTTGGATTTTTGAAATACTTTACCCTTAACACAGGCTTGCGATTGTATTGTTGTTGCAGAAGAAAGTGAGAGTTTCTCGTTATTCTAAAAACCAGTTTACAGATCAGTACAAATTGATCGGCCCTTTCAATGCACGGCACACTCTGTAGTGCTGTAAAGATCCTGGTGTAGGTTGTTCACAGGGAGTAACAGGATATATTGTACACTGAGGGAGTGGGATCACAAGACGTGGCAGCACTGGGCGAAGGATTTGCGGTTTGACAGTGCTGGGTTTAGAGAGCCATTCATGGGGAATACAGTATAGGCCCAGGAGTCCAGCAGCTGAAAACAATGTTGGTGCAACAGGTGAGGACAAAGGGCAAAAACTGCCACGGCCACAACAGGGGCATCAATTGTAGATGTGGTCACACCAGATAACCAGAGAACGGCACATCAGGGCACATAGTCATGGCTGCAAAAGGAGCACCAATACTAGCAGAAGCCACACCAGAGGGGAAACCGAGCTACAACTGCACCAAGAGTAGAGATGAGTAAAGCAAAACTCAAACCCAGGCCCCTGAGAGAGGTTACATGGAGAAAACTTACTGGATCTACATCCAACAGGAGTTGGGCCAATTTATGGGTAAATTTAACTATTGTTTGCTAACTATATCTTCGTGAATTTCAGGTGCGCCACATCACGCATTTGGCTTGTACAGAGAAACTGCACCTCCCCCTCTCCATCAACAACAGAAAATACTTCAACGTAGAATGTTGGAGCTGATAATAAAAACAGAAAATGCTAGAACTAAATAGCAAGTCAGTCAATATCTGTAAGGAGCAAAGGCAGGTTATAATGTTTTGCATAGGTCCCCTTCACCAGTCAGTGCAAGGTTTCAGACCTCACAGCTAAATCTATCTTGATTACAACCATAGGGCCGTGTGGGCTTGATGCCTACATATATAAAACTGTAGCAGGGAAAAGTAGTCTTGGTAAAGAAGCTGTCCTGTGCTTCAATGGCCAATATGGCAATCAGCTGATTGTTTAGGGCAAAGCTACTTGACAATCAGGCTGCTTCAGTCTCTCTTTTGTTCTGTGCCTGATTCAGAACAAACATTTGATTATTTTTAATCCTGTTGGAGAAGTGAGTTGAATTATTCTGGGTTCTATTGACATTTGTATATCAACCAAGCTTCACACTTGCTGTTCAATTCAGGAGAAATGTGGAACTTGTTACCACAATGAGTAGTTGAGGCAAATAGCATTGATGTATTTAAGGGGAAGCTACATAAGTACATGAGGTTCCACACAAAAGATTACTGCACAAGATAAAAAATCACGGGATTGGGGGTAATATACTGGCATGGGTGGAAGATTGGCTATCTGACAGAAAACAGAGAGTTGGGATAAATGATTCATTCTCAGGTTGGCAATCAGTAACTAGTGGTGTCCCGCAGGGGTCAGTGCTGGGACCCCAACTCTTTACAATCTATATTAACGATTTGGAGGAGGGGACCAAGTGCAACGTATCCAAGTTTGCAGACGATACAAAGATGGGAGGGAAAGCAGCGAGTGAGAAGGACATAAAACACCTGCAAAAGGACATAGACAGGCTAAGTGAGTGGGCAGAAATTTGGCAGATGGAATATACTGTTGGAAAGTGTGAGGTTATGCACTTTGGCAGAAAAAATCAAAGAGCAAGTTATTATCTAAATGGAAAGAAACTGCAAAGTGCTACAGTACAAAGGGATCTGGGGGTCCTGGTGCATGAAACACAGAAGGTTAGTATGCAGATACAGCAGGTGATCAGGAAGGCCAATGGAATCTTGGCTTTTATTGCAAGGGGGATGGAGTATAAAAGCAGGGAAGTCTTGCTTCAGCTATACAGGGTACTGGTGAGGCCACACCTGGAGTACTGCGTACAGTTTTGGTTTCCATATTTAAGAAAAGATATACTTGCTCTAGAGGCAGTTCAGAGAAGGTTCACTCGGTTGATTCCGGAGATGAGGGGGTTGACTTATGAGGAAAGGTTGAGTAGGTTGGGCCTCTACTCATTGGAATACAGAAGAATGAGAGGCGATCTTATCGAAACATATAAGATTGTGAGAGGGCTTGATCGGGTGGATGTGGGGAGGATGTTTCCACTGATGGGTGAGACTAGAACTAGGGGGCATAATCTTAGAATAAGGGGAGCCGTTTCAAAACTGAGATGAGGAGAAACTTCTTCACTCAGAGGGTAGTAAATCTATGGAATTTGCTACCTCAGAGAGCTGTGGAAGCTGCGACATTAAATAAATTTAAAACGGAGATAGACAGTTTCCTAGCTGATAAGGGAATTAAGGGTTATGGGGAGCGGGCAGGGAAGTGGACGTGAGTCTAGGTTCGGATCAGCCATGATCCTATTGAATGGCGGAGCAGGCCCGAGGGGCCATATGGCCTACTCCTGCTCCTACTTCTTATGTTCTTATATATATGAGGGAGGAAGGAATAGACGGTTATGTTGATAGGCGTAACACTTTGAGATATGAGCGACTCACTAGATTAACATTGTATTATACAGCAGTGGAACTCCTGTGGCATTTACTCATGGGTGTAATGGCGTCTACGGCATGGTTGTTTATTAGTAAGAAGAGAAAAGGTTTCAACAGCATGGGTTCAACAAAAGTAAGTACAGTAATAGTCGAGTTAATTTCTGGCCAGTACTTCAAATCAGCTCAAAAAAAAAGCCTCAGAAATTCTCTATTAACTTCATATCTCGGTCCACACATTCATGATGCAAAGGAAATGGAATCAGGTGGTTCCTGTAGCGGGCGGCCGATCCCTAATGCCAGCTTTATGCCAAACAGCAAGCTGAAAATCTATCTCAGAAACTGCTGAATTTGAAGAATAAGAGGCCCCATAAAAGTCTGAGAGCTGTACATAGGAGCAGGAATATGTCATTCTGCCCATTGAGCCTGTTTTGCCGTTCAGTTAGATCATGGCTGACCTGTATCTTAACTCCATCGAGCTGCCTTGGTTCTGAAACCCTTAATATCCTTGCTAACAAAAATCCATCAGTCTCAGTTTTGAAATTTTCAATTGACCTCCAGCCTTACAGCTTTTTGGGGGAGAGAGTTCCAGATTTCCACTACCCTTTGTGTGAAGAAGTGCTTCCTGACATCACCCCTGAACGGCCTGGCTTTCATTTTAAGGTTCTGCCCCCTTGTGGACTCTCCCACCAGAGGAAATAGTTTCTCTCTATCTCCCCTCTCAACTCCTTTAATCATCTTAAACACCTCAGTTAGATCACTCCTTAATCTTCTATATTCGAGGGAATGAATGCTCTGAGAATTTTCTTTGATTAAACTAGATGGTATTTAATTTTCAGCTGTTTATGGCACAAAAGTGTACAAATTAACTGATCTTTGTTCAGGAGGAACTGCGAACCTTACTGAAGCCGGTCCAGGACAAGAAGAAGGAATGTGACGCTGTAAAAAGTGATTATGTGGAAACATTAACCCACATTCAGGTACATTTGATGTCACTTTGTTGTATATTTTCCAATCACGATTTGTTTTTCTTTGAACCGTTGAATGTCCATTACCAAAGTAAAATCTCAATTTAACAAATCATTGAATTAGCACAGACACTTCCCTTGTGCTGGTGAAACTGGAGTTAAAGAAAATACAGCAGCTCGATCCTCAGTTAGAGCTCCCTCTTCTGAATAAATTATCATCTGGTCCCCATTAACTGGATTTCACTGCAGCAGAGAATGTTTTTCTCTAAAAGATTCTTGTATGAAGAGAACTGCACAGGCTGCACAACCTTTTTAAAATGCTCATTTGTTTTCTCAATCTCACTATTCTTTTCCAAAGGACCAAGGCGTAAAGACAGAGAAACAGATTAAAGCAGAATTTGAAAAACTTCACCAGTTTCTCCGTGAGGAGGAGAGGATTGAGTTGGAAGATCTGAAACTGGAAAAAGAGAAAAACAGTCAGGAGATGAAGGGGAGGATTGAGAAGATAACGGAGGAAATCTCATCGCTTTCAGTCACTGTTCAGGATATTGAGCAAGTGCTGAGTGAACAGGACAGCATCAAGTTTTTAACGGTAGCTGTTTATTTATTTTTTGTTTCCTTCGTCCCTCTTTGACATAATCTTCAAGATCGTGCAGGGTGTGCCATCAAAACCTAGAATATTACATTGAATTACAGAGTATTTACAGCACAGAAACAGGCCTTTCGGCCCAACAGGTCCATGCTGGTGTTTGTGCTCCACACGAGCCTCCTCCCACCCTTCGTAGCCTAAGCCCATCAACATATTCTATTCCTTTCTCCCTCGTGTTTATCTAGCTTCCCCTTAAATACATTTATACTATTCACCTCAACCACTCCATGTGGTAGCGCGTTCCACGTTCTCACCACTCTCTGGGTAAAGAAGTTTTATTACGTTAAAGGCACTATATAAATGTAAGTTGTTGTTGAATTCACTATTGGATTTATTAGTGACTTTCTTGTATTTATGGCCCCTGGTTCTGGTCTCCCCTCCAAGTGAAAACATCTTCTCTTCGTCTATCAAACCCTTTCATAATCTTAAAGACCTTCATCAGGTCACCGCTCAGTCTTCTCTTTTCTAGAGAAAAGAGCCCCAGCCTGTTCACTCTTTCCTGATTGGTACAACCTCTCAGTTCTGGTATCATTCTAGTAAATCTTTTGTGCACCTTCTCCAGTGCCTCTATCTTTTTTTTATAATATGGAGACTAGAACTGTTCCCAGTTCTCCAAGTGTGGTCCAACCAAGGTTCGATACAAGTTTAAGATAACTTCTCTGCTTCACAATTCTCTAGAAATGAACCCCAGTGCTTTGTTTGTTTTTATGGCCTTATTAACCTGTGTCACTACTTCTAGTGATTTGTGTATCTGGTATCCCCAGATCCCTCTGTTCCTCTACCCCATTTAGACTTATTTTCCAAGGAGTATGTGGCCTCCTTTTCTTCCTGCCAAAATGTACCACCTCACACTTGCCTATATTGAAGTTCATTTGCCAATTACACGCCCATTCTGCAAGTTTATTAATGTCTTTCTGTATTTTATCGCAGTCCTCCTCGGTATTAACTATATCCCCAATTAGGTGTCATCCGCAAATTTTGAAATTGTACTTCCAATTCCCGAGTTTAATTCGTTTCTGTAAATGATGAACAACAGTGGTCCCAGCACCGATCCTTGTGGAACACAACTTTACACCTTTTGTCAATCTGAGTAACTATTTTGAACCCCTACTCTGTGTTTTCTGTTCTGTAGCCAGCTTGCTATCCATTCTGCTACTTGTCCCCTGACTCCACATGTTCTGACCTTAGTCACGAGTCTACTATGCGGTACCTTAGCGAAGGCCTTTTGGAAATCCAAATATGTTACATGCACTGAATTCCCCTTGTCTACCCTTTCTGTTACTTCAGAGAATTCAATAAGGTTGGTCAAGCATGACCTTCCCTTTTGAAATCAGTGCTGACTATTCTTCATTATATTTTCAGATTCTAGATGTTTTTCTATTACATCTTTGAGTAAGGATTCCATTATCTTTCCCACTACTGACGTTCAGCTAATTGGTCTATAGTTCGCTGGACTTGTTCTATCTCACTCACTGATATAAAACTCACTCACTAACCAAAATAAGACCAATCACCTGTGACATTTGGTTTTCTGTCTCACACCCAAGAGCACTAACGGCTGTCTTTAACATGGAAGTTCCTAAATCTGGAGCTTGTTTGCTGTGAAATATTATTATAAGGGGACAGTTTCATCAAATCAAACATTGAGGAAAATAAACTTCATACAGAGTAAGAAACCCCTCAGAACGGTCAGACCATTCTCCCCCGAGAGTGCATTTACACTGCAGCTGCTAGTCAGAGAGCGGTAACTACAGTCCGGGATCAGCCAGGCAGGACCGTGTTCACATTGCTTGGCTCCTGCCTGGCTGGAACTGTAATGACTCTGTCCAGGAGAGAGCTCTGCACAGGGTCAGATACACAGATAGGCAGAGCTTTCTCCCAATAGTTCAATAGTTATATTCAAACGCATTAAGCAAGTGTACTTTAACCTCTTTGTGCATCTGATGGTAAAATGGTAAGACGAGAAGCAGAGTGTGCCAGTGTTTTGTAATTGTTGTGCGTGCTTTAATTCTGTGATTACTGATTGGTGAAAGATGTTTGTTCAGTAAATATACACGTGAAGTACCTATATTGTGTGAGTGTGTGAGGTGTTTTCTACTGAATTAGTTCACGTGGTTAAAACGGTGTCTCTCTGGTCACACCTGTGGCTAGTCAGCCATTTCTATTGGACAACACTGGTATAGATTCACAGATACATTCATCTCCTTTGGGCAAAGGACACATGCAGGTTACAACTTGAATAGATTAAAGTGACTCTCTTTAAATAATATTTTAATTCTCAGAATTTGAGACTCTTCAGGATTTTACAATTGGATTGTAGCTCTGTGAGTTGTGTTGTGCAGTCAGATCGAGTCAGTTGTAATGTTGTGGAGTAACTCACAGTACAGTGAGGACAGGAAGAGGCAGTCCAATAACTTTCCATATTTAGAATGTACTTTTCTGTGGAATCCAGTCTGTTACTTTCTTTTTGTGATAAAATGTTCTCTAAACACAAATAGTAATAATTGTTCTTGTTCCGCAGAAATTTCCGGAAACTGAGAAAAGGTATAATTTACACCCTTGATTTGAGTCGATATTTTAATTTCTAACATCTCTCGCCCACCCTGGAATGATCCAACACTGACCTTTATCTCCTGTTCCAGAGCGAAGCGAACTCTCCCAGAGCCGCAGAAGGTTTACCCTTTAATAAATGTGGGGAAGTACATTGGGTCACTGCAGTACAGAGTGTGGAGAAAGATGCTGACGGTGATTAATACAGGTGGGTGTGAGCTTCCTGACACCAGCTATTAAACAGCTCTCTCTATTAGTAGAAGAGACCTGTCTTTTTATAATAAATATATAATTGTATTTGTAACTGACTAGATTTTACTTGTCGGTTTTCTGTTACAATACATAATTGTCAGATCAGTTTCCATTTGACATTTTTGCTGAATAATTAGCAGAAATTCCAGTGGGAGCATTTTCAGGGCAGATGTGGGCTGTGCTGAACTTGTGCCTGCCCCATGGATGTGTCCCTGTCCCAAATCCTGGAGTCTTGGCTATTTCCATATTGTGAGTCGGTGCCAATACTATTTCCCGCTTGAATAGGGAGCCAACTTTAGGTGAGAGTGGACTGGTCAGAAATGTAAGGGACATGAGGAGCTACATTTGAAAACTGAAAACTGCTGCTGCTGGAGGCCGGTTTTCTGAAAGCTCACGATCAATCAGCGATAAACGGGTCATTTTCCGGTTGACAGACTGTAACTAGTGGGGTGCTGCAAGGATCAGTGCTTGGGCCTCAGCTATTTACAATCTATATTAATGACTTAGATGAAGGGACCGAGTGTAATGTACCCAAGTTTGCTGACGATACAAAGCTCTGTGGGAAAGTAAGCTGTGTGGAGGACACAAAGAGCCTGCAAAGGGATATAGACAGGTTAAGTGAGTGGGCAATAAGGTGGCAGATGGTGTGTAATGTGGGGAAATGTGAGGTTATTCACTTTGGTAGGAAGAATAGAAAAACAGAATATTTTTTAAATGGTGAGAAACTATTAAATGTTGGTGTTCAGAGGGATTTGAGTGTCCTCGTATAGGAAACACAGAAAGTTAGCATGAAGGTACAGCAAGCAATTAGGAAGGCAAATGGCATGTTGGCCTTTATTGCAAGGGGATTGGAGTACAAGAGTAAGGAAATCTTACTACAATTGTACAGGGCTTTGGTGAGACCACACCTGGAGTACTGTGCACAGTTCTGGTCTCCTTTATCTGAGAAAGGACATACATGCCTTAGAGGCGGTGCAACGAAGGTTCACTTGATTGATCCCTGGGATGAGAGGGTTGTCCTATGAGGAGAGATTGAGCAGATTGGGACTATACTCTCTGGAGTTTAGAAGAATGAGAGGTGATCTCATTGAAACATAAGATTCTGAGGAGGGTTGACAGGGTAGATGCTGAGAGGTTGTTTCCCCTGGCTGGAGAGTCTAGAACTAGGGGGCATAGTCTCAGGATAAGTAGTCAGCCATTTAAGAATGAGATGAGGAGGAATTTCTTCACTCAGAGGGTTGTGAATCTTTGGAATTCTCTACCTGAAAGGGCTGTGGATGCTGAGTCGTTGAGTATATTCAAGGCTGAGATAGAATGATTTTTGGACTCTAGGGGAATCAAGTGATATGGGGATTGGGTGGGAAAGTGGAGTTGAGGTCGAAGATCAGCCATGATCATATTGAATGGCGGAGCAGGCTCGAAGGGCTGTATGGCCTATTCCTGCTCCTATTTCTTATGTTCTTATTTACTTGTTACATTTGGGAATTTAGCCTTTTAAATGTTAAGTAGCACTGTCTGGCAGTCAAAGTCACTGCTGTCTTGAATTTTATTGCATCTGGACCGGGATCCTTCCAGGCAGCATCTGGTGACCTTTACCACATTGGTCATGCACCATTGCATAAAGAAGGTGACTGATGCTCTCTTCATGCTCCAAAACTAGCCGCGCCTCAAGCCAAGCTGTTCCAGTACAGCTACAACACTGGCATCTATCTGACAATGTGGAAAACTGCCCAGGTATGTCCTGTCCACAAAAAGCAGGACAAATCCAATCCGGCCAATTACCACCCATCAGTCTACTCTCAATCATCAGCAAAGTGATGGAAGGTGTCATCGACAGTGCTATCAAGCGGCACTTGCTCACCAATAACCTGCTCACTGATGCCCAGTTTGGGTTCTGCCAAGACCACTCGGCTCCAGACCTCATTACAGCCTTGGTCCGAACATGGACAAAGGAGCTGAATTCCAGAGGTAAGGTGAGAGTGATTGCCCTTGACATCAAGGCAGCATTTGACCAAGTGTGGCATCAAGGAACCCTAGCACAAAGGAAGATGGTTGTGGTGATTAAACGTCAATCATCACAGCCCCAGGACATCGCTGCAGGAGTTCCTCAGGGCAGTGTCCTCAGCCCAACCATCTTCAGCTGCTTCTTCAATGACCTTCCCTCTAACATAAGGTCAGAAATGGAGATATTCGCTGATGACTGCACAGTGTTCAGTGCCATTCACAACTCCTCAAATAATGAAGCAGTCCATGCCCACATGCAACAAGACCTGGACCTGGACCAGTGGCAGGTAACATTCGTGCCACACAAGTGCCAGGCAATGACTATCTCCAACAAGCGAGAATCTAACCACCGCCCCTTGACATTCAACGGTATTACCATCGCTGAATCCCCCACCATCAACATCCTGGGGGTCACCATTGACCAGAAACATAACTGGGCCAGCCACATAAATACTGTGGCAACAAGAGCAGGTCAGAGGCTAGGTATTCTGTGGTGAGTGTCTCACCTCCTGACTCCCCAAAGCCTTTCCACCATCTACAAGGCACAAGTAAGGAGTGTGATGGAATGCTCTCCACTTGCCTGGATGAGTGCAGCTCCAACAACACTCAAGAAGCTCGACACAATCCAGGACAAAGCAGCCCGTTTGATTGGCACCCCATCCACCACCTTAAACTTTCACTCCCTCCATCACCGGCGTACCGTGGCTGCAGTGTGTACCATCTACAAGATGCAGCTGCAGCAACTCGCAAAGGCTTATTCACCAAACCCACGACCTCTTCGACCGAGAAGGAGAAGGGCAGCAGGCGCATGGGAACACCACCACCTCCAAGTTCCCCTCACCACTCCCGACTGCAGCGGTTCAAAAAAGACGGCTCACCACCACCTTCTCAAGGGCAATTAGGGATGGGCAATAAATGCTGGCCTTGCCAGCGATGCCCACATCCCATAAACGAATTAAAAAAAACTGTGGGCCATTCACTTCATTTTCTTCCCAATGGAACCAGAAAAACAATGAGGACGAGCTGTCCAGTGTTACAGACTGGCAGGGTTCTCACACCTGCAAGGAGCAATTGACTGAATACATATCAAAGCCCCGTATGAAAACCTGCTCAGTATCAGGAACAAGTAATGCTTTAATTTGATTCATGTGGAGCTAGTGTGTGATGTCCCATATCTAATATTGAACATTAAGCCCACTATCTCAGAAGCTGTCTTGATGCTTTCTTCATGTGTTAATCGACCACACCAGCTCCTGTGACTCAAACCAAGTATCAAAATGGTTGATTGGTGATCAGGGTTATCCCCAGCAGTCATGGCTTACAACTGCAGTAAGGTTTCTACAGACAGAGGGGGACACCAGACATAATGAGGCCTATGTCAGTGCAAGAAGTGCAATAGAGAAGACTATAGGGGCGAAAAATTATGTATCGCCCAGTTTGGGGTGTTAATATCGGCTGGGCGCAAAGTTTAGCGCCCGGCGCTAATTATCACCTCCGATTACAAAATTCGCCTCTATCGCCCCTGGAGGTGATTTGAGCGCTAAATCAGGCGCTACACACCTCTCTTAAAGGACTAACGTCGGAGAGCGAGGCGCTACCTCAGAACGCTACCAAAGCTCAGGCGATGACCGTTACCATGGAAACCAGACAGACTGGCGCCATCCAGTTCTTAAAGGGGAGGGGCCATCTTGCTGGCCAGCCACACCCTGCTCATTGCAGCCTTGAATCTCGGCCTGCAGAGACCTCTAAAGCAATTGTGTTGGAAGCACTAATGGATAGGCCCAGGGAAAGAGCTCGGCGCTTAGGAACCTCAAAAGTGGTGCTGAGGACCAGAACTCCTTAGGACAGCGTTAAATCTCTCCAGACGTCCGTCTCCCTCTCAACCTGCGTGTACCAAAAATCTCCTGCGCACGCAGATCTTGACGTCATTCAAGCGTGCAACGCCCTTGTGGTGCCCCGGAACGGAAATTGAGTGGCGCCCCCATCATTTCCGCCTGGCGCAACAACGACAGGTAGACTGGAATGCTTCCCAGTCGCTGTGGGGCTGGGGGGGGGGCGCTATTTAAATGGGGCCTCTTCCTGTCTTTCTCTGTGGTAGACATTTTTGCACCACTTGTTCTGAGAGAGAGAGAGAGAGATTCGGAGAGAGAGAAAGAGAGACTTCTGCATTGAGTCAATGCTGTGTGAGGTAGTTTTGGCTTCTGAGCATAACTTTGCAGGTACTTGACCTTCATAACTTTGATTGCCAAGAAACTATGGGGGCTGCACTGATTGGGGGCGTCATCCTTCGCCACCAGAATCGGAGGACACAGAGACGCAGACAGAGACGCAGACAGAGAGTGGCAATTATGGCCAGACGGAGGAGGGCCAACAGGCCTCTGTACAGGAGACCTTACCCTCCTAGGGTATGTCGCCAACAATTCTCCTACATTAATATGTCTGAGGAGCAGTGTTTGCGAAGGCTGCGATTCAGCAAGGAGGTGGTCACTGAGCTCTGCCACCTTCTGCAGCCAGATCTGCAGCCTCAACTGAGGTCCAGTACGTCTCTGTCGGTGGCAGTGAAGATCACAGTGGCTCTGAACTTTTATGCCACTGGCTCATTTCAATCAGCTACTGGGGACATCGCCAATATCTCCCAGTTTGCGGTGCATTGCTGCATCCGTCAGGTCACAAATACCCTCTAAAAAAGGAGACGAGAGTTCATCTCTTTCCCCATGACCTCGGCCAAGCAGCGTGACCGCGCTCTGGGCTTTGCGAGGATAGCGGGCTTTCCCATGGTGCAGGGCGCCATTGACTGCACGCATGTGGCTTTGCGTGCTCCGCATGAGAATGCAGAGGATTTCCGCAACCGAAAGGGGTTCCATTCCTTAAACGTGCAGTTGGTCTGTGACCACAGACAGCTAATACTCGCTGTCAATGTCCGCTATCCTGGCAGCAGCCACGATGCATTCATCCTGCGCCAGACTACTGTGGCAGAACTTTTCCAGGCACCGCATCACCCAGTTGGTTGGCTTCTCGGGGACAAGGGATATCCACTGTGCACCTGGCTGATGACACCGCTCCGTATGGCCAACACCCCTGCTGAGCTGCGGTACAACAAGAGCCATCTCACTACCAGGAACATCGTTGAGCACACAATCGGCGTGCTCAAGCAACGGTTCCGCTGTCTGGACCACTCAGGAGGAGCCCTGCAGTACTCGCCTGAGCGAGTCTCCCTCTTCGTAGTTGTGTGCTGCATGCTGCATAACCTGGCAATCCTCAGGACCCAGCCAATGCCACCAGGCCTTGGAGCACCACCAGAGGAGGAGGAGGAGGAAGAGGAGGAGGATGATCATCAGCAGCACCAAGGCGGGAGGGAGGCCCACAATGTAGAAACTGGAAGGGCCGTCCGTCAACGTCTGACAGCAAGCCGCTTCTAGGCCCCTGCTGAGGAAATGGCTTCTGCCATTGAGAACAACATGAATGAAACCAACCCGCAACCCCTAAGCCGGCCAAGGCACCAATGATTCCAAAGATCAAACATGTACATTTTGAATACAAAAACTTATTTATTTTACAAACTCTGTGTGTGTCATTTCCTCATGACAAATGAATAGAAAGAAACACAAAAAAACAGTCATTAACATAACTGGTTCTCACAACCTGGAGATAATGTCCAAAACATTAAACAAAAGTTGGACCACGAACCTCGGCCTTTAATAAAAAAATGACCAACATTTTGTCACACCTCCTACTTTTTGCCCTTCGAGGGTGATCTCCTTCCCTTGCGCACTTCCCCCCTTCCCACCCTACAGCTTCTCCGTAATGGGACCCCAGTGGCTGCAGCAAGGCTGGTGGAAGGCTGCTGATTGTCAGAACTTGAGACTGCAGATGCCCTTGAAGGACGGCCTCGACCAGCTCTGGGCCTGGAGGGCCCGGCTGCAGACTGCACCAACTCTGCATGGGCGGCAGCAGTCTGTCCTACAGGCGGTGGCAAGTGCAGTGGAGAAGTGACAGTGGTGGCAGCAGGAATGCTGTCATCTTGAGAGAGGACAGCAACTCCCTGCTCGACCGACACACTGGCACTCCCACGGGGCAGCACTTCAGCATCCGGAGCAATCTGCTGGAGCACAGATCAATCTTTACAAAAGCGGAGTCTGTAAATGTAGAATTGTAATAATTTCATGGGATCCTATTCTAAGGATATCGACCCCATCAATCAGAGTGACTGGCACAGTTATACCACATCACACGCAGGATTACATTCTATGTGTTTAACCAGAATGATTTTAATTTTACCCAATCTATTTGGTCATCAGGTAGAAATGTATTCAATGACATCAAACTGATATTGACCAGTTCTGCAGTGTAACTGCTGGAAGCTGTTGATTACATTTTGTCGTACAGTTCACTGACCTGGTCCTTTACTTCCTCTGTCTCGGTTTCTTTCAATCCTCCTGACTGTTTATCCCTTTTCCATTTGCCTATCTGATAACTACCTGTATATACTTTCTCTCCTGTTGTGTGAAGGGGATAATTTGTTTGCCACACTTACTCTCTCCCTCTCTCTCTCTCCCTCTCTGCCTGTCTCTCTCTCTCTGCCTGCCTCTCCCTGTCTCTCTCTCTCTCTCTGTGCCTGTCCCTGTCTCTGTGTCTTTCTCTTTCTCTCTCTCTGCCTGTCCCTCTCTCTGTCTCCCTCCCTGTCTCCCTCCCTCTCTCTCTCTCTGTCTGTCTCTCCGTCTCTGTGCCTGTCTCTCTGTCTCTCTCTCTGTGCCAGTCCCTCTCTCTCACTCTGTCACTCTCTCTCTCTCCCTCTCTCTCTTTCTCTCTGTGCCTCTCCCTGTCTCTCTTCCTCTCTCTCTCTCTGTCACTCTCTCTCTCCACCGTCTCTCTCTCTCCCTCTCGTCTGTGTCTCTGTCTGTCTCTGTCTCTCTCTCTGTGCTTGACCCTCCCTCTCTCTCTCTCTCCCTGTCTCTCTCTATGTCTGTCTCTCAGTGCCTGTCTCTCTCCCTGTCTGTCTCTCTCCCTCTCTCTCTCTCTCTCCCTGTCACTCTCTCTCTCCCCCTGTCCCTGTCTCTGTCTCTCTCTCTGTCACTCTCTGTCACTCCCCGTCTGTCTCTCTCCCCCCATCTCTCTGTCTGTGCCTGTCCCTCTCTCTCTCTCTCTCTTTCTCTCTCTCACTGCAGGGTGTGTCCGCCCGGTAAAACCTTCTCCCGACAGTGTCTTCCCGTTTCCCCTGTGCGCTGCTGAATTAATTTCTAATTCAGGATCATTGCCGATTTTTTCCAATCACTAACCGGCTGTGAAAGTTGCAGTGAGTGACTAACTTTCTATCTGTGTCCCTCTGTCGCCAGCTCCAGTCACCTTGGACCCTAATACAGCCCATCCTCACCTTCTCCTGTCTGAGGACCTGAGCACCGTGAGACACACCGGGAAACGGCAGCAGATCCCCGACAATCCGGAGAGATTTGATCCCTGTCCCTGTGTCCTGGGATCGGAGGGATTCACATCAGGGAAACATTCCTGGGAGGTGGAGGTGGGGAACAAGACTAAGTGGGATGTGGGTGTGGTCAAGGAGTCCATCAACAGGAAGGGGCAAATCACCCTGACTCCAGGTAACGGATTCTGGGCAGTGACGCTGATAAACGGGAATAAATGCTGGGCTTGTGATGAGCCATGGAAACCCTTAGCGCTGAGTGTGAACCTGAGAAAGATTCGAGTCTGCCTGGATTATGAGGGAGGGAAGGTGTCCTTTTATAACTCAGATAACAAGTCCCATATCTACACTTTCACTGGTACATTCACTGAGAAACTCTATCCTTACTTCAGTCCATGTAATACTGACGGGGATAAAAACACAGACCTTCTGAAAATTTGTCCCCCGACAGTAACAATCCAGGAGGATGAGGGTTTTATCCCTTTATAAAAATAAAACAGCTTCTTATACCAGGCACAATATTCCCAGACTCGGCACCTCCGACGAGACCGCGCAGGCAGCCTGAAGCTTATTGGAAACCCGTGGTGCACCGGCCCGATAATCTATCCATTGACTCACCCGGTGAGTGCCAGGTCCCGGCAGTGGAGCAGGAGTCTAGGAAAATCCCACCCAAATAATCACGGATAAATACCCTCAGGGTCTGGGTAAATCCCCCCGATAACACCAAAATTTAACCGATAAATACCCGCAGGGTCTGGGAAAATCACGCACACTTTAATAAATTTTTTTTAAATTATTCATTCATGGGATCTGGGCATCGCTGACAAGGCCAGCATTTATTGCCCATCCCTAAATAACTGCATCACCAAGTGCCTCAGCGATTGAGAAAATAGTTTGATTTTAGGATCCCAGCTTCTGTTTATAATAGTAAATTGTATGAGTATCAGTAAACAATGAACTGAACCATACTGATAGAATAGGCTCACACACGCTAACACATTGCTTTAAGAATAATGTCCTGTGTAAGATGTTGGAAACTGTTGAATTGATGGCTATCGGGTCTGTATAATTATTCCATTCCCTGTGGTCCTGAATGTATTTCTCTACATGTATTTAGTGCTCTACTCTATATCTCTGGAGGTGATCTTTATGTGGGGTCCCTCAGCTTCACTGACTTGTGCTTGACATGTGATGTAAGGTCACTGCAATATAGATCCAATACTTTGTAGAAATACTTGCGATGCAATCTGATCACGGGTTTACTTGTTGGTCATTTACAGCATCTCTCTATTTACAACATGTGTGTGATTCCTGTGATGAGTGTGTACTGTAAGAGTTTGGGATCTATAACCAAGTTCCTTACAATCATTCCCGTCTGACAGAGTGACCGCGCCAGTCTGATAGGTGATCAGACTCCAGTTAACATCGGATGAATGTAACAGACCGGGGATGGACAGGGTTAATCGGGGATTCCTGCAGCTAAGCTGAAGTGAATTCATGAAGTTTGTTCTTGTAGTAATGAAGCAGAGGGGAGATGAGGAGATATTTGATGCAGCGAGTTGTTATGATCGGGAATGCACTGCCTGAAAGCGGGGTGGAAGCAGATTCAATAGTAACTTTCAAAAGGGAATTGGATAAATACTTGAAGGGGAGGAATTTGCAGGGCTATGGGGAAAGAGCGGGGAGTGGGACTGATTGGATAGCTCTTTCAAAGAGGCTCGATGGGCCGAATGGCCTCCTTCTGTGCTGTAAGATTCTATGAATGTCAATGAGTGGTGTCAATTATCAGCTTTAGTCTGCCACGTATGATAATATAATCTCCAAACCATGGGCCTAAAAATTTGGTTGCTTTGCGCCTGCCGTTAGCGCTACCGATGAATTTCGGTCGCGGGGGCGCTGATTTTTTCGGGGCGCTAAAAGTATCGCCCCGGCGAAGTTAGCGCCCCAAAGGGGGCGTGACTCAATTTTTCCCCCATGGTGTCTTAGAACAACTAATCAATGTTAGCATTGTGTGACCAGGGGAATTACTTGCTGTTTATTGACTTGACACAGGAGGGACACATGAATGTTAGTTGGTCAAGGTAAAGCCAGCATGGGAATGTAGAAAGGGTGCCAGGGACAGACAAACCGGTGCCAAAAGAGACACAATTCAGAATCAAGCTTGGGGGCGACCAGGTTCCCAGTGAGGACGGACTGAGCAGCTACACGAAAGAATGGGTGGGATGAGAAGGTGCTGTTACCCATTGACAGGAGCTACAAGGACTTGGGTGCTAAGTCCTGCAGGAAGAGAAACATCTGTGTTGACACTTTCTGATAATCAAAGAGTGGGAAGGAACAGGGAACGCAGCTGCTGAGACACGCTGACAATCACAGGACAATGATAAGAGAGGGTATAAAAATAGAGAGCCTGAACTGAGGAGGAGAGCTACGGTGAATCCTCCACAGAAGAAGCCTTGGTTGGCGTAGTTCCCAGGACAGAGACAATCATTGTGATCACTGTGCCCTGTTAGGTGAGGCTGTCTTATGGCGGGAATGTTGTACGATGTCCTCTACCTGTTGTGACATGTTGCTGCTTTGCTGGTATGTTTCAAGTCTCTCGCAAATAAAGCTTCAATTGATTTTAATCAATATATATGTAGTCGTGTCTGATTCAACAGGCCTGAACTCAAATTATATTTAGGGACACAGTACATCATTTGGCTGACAGGTGTTATCAGTTCCTGTTGCCTGGTTCCATTCTTATCTGTTGAGTCAGCTTTCCAGCATCTGCAGTATTTGTGCTTTTTTGTTGTAGAAATGTTCTGTGCCGTACTGATGATTTGCCAACAGGTGGGCACAGTTGCTCTTCCTAACCCGTCAGTGCACCTTGGGCGACTTCACAGGATATTTAAGGATCAGGACGGGCATTCGGCCCATCTTACTTGATCCATCCAGGAAGACTCCACTGTTCCCCCTTCATTGCAGCATTCCAGTTTCTATTAGATAATTTCAGTGTTTCTGCTTCCACTATATCGAGAATCCCATTCCAAGTGTTAATCACTCTTTGTGTGGAGAAGAACTTCCTATTTTCAGTCTCGAGCTTGCATTTTACTGTATTGATCCTGTGTCCCCTTGTCCTTCTCTAAATTCATTCTTGGTATATGGGGGTCTCTGGCAGGGACAGCATTTATTGCCCATCCCTCGTTGCCCTTGATTGGATCGCTCTTTCAATGAGCCGGTACAGGCACGATGGGCCGAATGGACTCCTTCCGTGCTGCATGATTCCGTGATAAGTCAAAGTTTATTCAAAATGAGAATCGCATTTAACAAACCCACCATGAACGAGGTAGAATAAATGAACCACTTCTCAGTGCTACCAGCACATGGCAGAATTGTTCCAGGTATTTGCTCTGACGCTTTGCTTTCACACAGTGCAGAGAACGTGCCCAGCAGATACTGAATACACGCTGAGAGATCACTCCTGTTGAGCAAGAACTCCGGATAAATATTTCAATCAACGATCTCTTGAGATATTTTTCCGTATTCTTATCAGACAGGAGACATCAGCAGACAAAGCAACAAGGACAGATCAGAAACAACAGCAGGAAGTTCTGGAAACACACAGCAGGTCAGGCAGCAACTGTGGACAGAGCAGACAGCTCGATGTCTGAGCAGTGGAGCCTTTGTCAGAACACCGTCAGATGTTGCTGTTTGTTGGTATTGTTTAATTCACTGCCACTTCTCCAGGAATGTCCACCGCGAGGAAGTTCTGCTCCTCTCTGTGACGTGTCCTCCCTTTGTCTCTGTTACCCTGCTCACCTTCCATCGCTCCCTCTGCCCCTTCTTGTGTTTGATTGGGAATGTGCCAATCAATCTCAGATCACGCAGATTCAATAGTAACTTTCAAAAGGGAATTGGACAAATACTTGAGAAGGATAATTTTGCAGGGCAATGAGGAAAGAGCAGGGGGGAGTGGGACTAATTGGAATGGTCTTTCAGAGAGCCGGCACAGGCACGATCGCTGTAAAACGCTTTGGGACGTCTTCAGGTTGTGGAAGGCACTATATAAATGCAAGTTCCTTCATTTATCAGGGATCGGCTGTGCTCTGTTACATCCCCCCGTTATAAAATAGCCTTCCACCACTCACTATTTCAGCTTACACATGAGGAAGGGTCACTCTGAAGAGGTGCTCACCCCCATGGACCAATGGAGAGGAGCAGAGAAAACCGTCTAGTGGGAAAGAGTCATCATCCAATCTCTTAGTATCAGATTCCCATTGTCATCCCGCTCACTGTGTAATGTAGGAGGTACAGTGAGAGATCCGTCTATTTCCGTGACTCCAATTGAAAGCTCTTTTTTACAGCCTTGTCCCTAAGGTTCTTACTCACAAAGGCTCGTGTAGTCTTTTTATTTTGTCACTTTTTACATTTAACAATTTCTAAATAGAATCAAAGAATCTTACAACACAGAAGGAGGCCATTCGGCCCATCATTCCTGTCCTGGCACTTTGAAAGAGCTGTCCAATTCGTCCCACTCGCCCCCGCTCTCTCCCCGTAGCCCTGCAATTTATTTCCTTTTCAAGTATTTATCCAATACTCTTCGGAAAGTTGCTATTGAATCTGCTTCCACCGCCCTTTCAGGCCGTGCATTCCAGGTCACAACAACTCGCTGTGTAAAACAATGTTTCCTCATGTCGTCTCTGGGACTTTTGTCAATCACCTTAAATCTGTGTCCACTGGTTACTGACCCTCCTGCTGCTGGAAACAGTTTCTCCCGACTTACTCTATTAAAACCCTTCATAATATTGAAAGATCTTATTAAATCTCCCCTTAACCTCCACTGCTCGAAGGAGAACGATCCCAATTGGGAATTCAGGAGAAACTTCTTCACTCAGAGAGTGGTGAGAATGTGGAACTCGCTACCACAGCGAGTGGTTGCGGCGAATAGCACAGGTGCATTTAAGGGGAAGCTGGATAAGTACATGAGGGAGAAAGGAATAGCAGGATATGAGGATCGAGTGAGATGAAGTAGGGTGGGAGGAGGCTCGTGTGGAGCATGGACCAGATGGACCGAATGGCCTGTTTCTGTGCTGTAAGTTCTCTGTATTTCTCGCCTCTCTCCAGTTCTTATGTTGTTATTGCAGTTAGAAGGAAAGTCCCCGTCACTGAAGGGGGGAGGAGTGGACCACAAGACAGACTTTCAGTTGTGTGAAGAGAGGTGCACCTTGACAGTCTGTAAACTCGGGCCGACAGTACACCAGATTGCGTCAGTTACCAGGAAATGCTTTCGGATTCTTTGTAAGGGTTATGCAGAGCAGGGTGTGGTCGAACTAGTGGGAAGGCAAAGTACAGTTGTGAAGGCAAGATAGTCCCGGCACAAGAAGGAAACTGTGTGGGTGGTACAGGTGAAGAGCAGGAAACCACAGCCTTGGGATCAGTGCCCCACTGCAAGACCTGCTTCGATGCAAGGTGGATTCCCGTAAAACCTACCGCCAAAATTATACCATCCAAATTAATATTCACGCGTTGCAGTTGAGCCCAAGCTCAGACCCAGGAGGTGGATCGCTTCTGGTTCCAGAGAGCTGTGAGATGTGAGGATAGAGGGTCGGGCACATTGAGTTACTGGACAGTCCGCACTGAATAAACCTCTGTTACAGCAAGAAGTCAGTTCAGTTCAGTTTCTCGCAGTCTTTCTTGTTTGCCTTACTCTGTCCTTCCAGTTCTTCATTGGGCCGGGTAGCGAGCTTAATGAACCCACTGAAGCGAAAATGGTTTTTTGGCAGAAGCTGAAACCGGCAGCGGGAGCGGAACCCGCACATCAGGCAACCTGCCTCCTGCAATAAAATCACGGCCCAAGTATTCAAGTCTCTCTTTATACCGATAATACCTCATAACTGCCGAGTGAACCTAAACTGCACATTTTCCATTGATCTAATGGTGTGTGTATCTGAATAAGGTCTTATACAAGTTCAAAACTACATCCAATGGGGGGCGAGTGGCGAGAAGGCGCCCGAGTCCGAAAAATAAACCCGAGTGACGTAAATGGGCGGGGCAAGAGAAAAAAAGCGGCCCGAGCGTCTGACGTCACAGAGGGTTTGAATGAGCGCATGGATGTGTGCGGGGCCGGGCGGTTTGAGCAGCGGCTGCGCGCCCCGGGGGTAAAGAACCCGGCTCACTGCTCCTGGGCAGCCTGGAGCAGCCGGTGCTGGGAGAGCGCTGTCCCCGCCTGGCCCTGTCCCTGTCCCCAGGGCCCTGAGACACAGCCGCAGCCTCTCTCCAACATCCCCCGCCCGGTGACACAAGCAGATTGAATGTGAGGGCAATGGGGTTACAATCCCTGTGGTAACACAATACAGCTTCCTGTGACTCGAACTTTATTGCATCACTTCCTGTGATTAGTCCAGGATAAATACTGGACTGATCAGTTGAATCCTGGAGAGGCATAGAGTAAGACCTCTTTTATATATAGCACCTTTTTAGTTGATTAAAGCTTACCTTAAGTTCACCACGCGTAAGGCTCATTCTTACGACAATTTAATCAACTTTGAAAAACTTCGCACTCAAACTTTTTGGACGAACTCGGACGAAGGATCCAGGGAATCACCCATCATGGAAAACATCCTTAAACCATCGCGTCTTGACTTGGACCCAAACACCCCAGCAGCCGGTAAGGTGTTGAAACACTGGTATCGCACGTTTGACAATTTTCTCGAATATTGCAAGGCTGATGATGACTCAAAATTGCGGATACTCATCAACTGTGTCACCCCGAATGTATTTCAGTATGTCGAGGAATGGGGCAGTTACGAGGAGGCAATTCGGACGCTTAAAAGACTATATACTAAGACACCGAATGAGGTCTATGCCAGACATCTACTAGCTACAGCCCAACAAGGGCCGGAGGAATCCATTGATAAATTCCTCCAAGAGCTTCGCAGACTTAGTATGGACTGTAACTTTCAGGCGACCTCAGCTGAGCTGTACCGTGAAGAAATGATCCGTGATGCTTTCATCTGCGGGCTTGCCTCCCCATTTATACGCCAGCGTCTACTGGAAAGTAAGACACTTGAGCTTCAGAGAGCTTATGACATGGCTTGCTCTCTAGATCTGGCAAAAAGAAATGCAGACCTTTATACAGTGCCCAGACCTCGGTCTGCTGCCTTAACTACAGTCAGGCAATTTAAGAGGCCACAGGTGAACTCTATTAGGGAGGACTTTATCCCTGACGATCAATCTGATGACTTCACTGATGAAGAGGATGATGACCCCACTGTGGCAGCCTCTTGGCAATCTAAGAAATGCTTCTTTTGTGGTGATGAGTTTCACCCTCGGAAATTCTGCCCTGCTCGCAATGGGTTTTGCAGTCATTGCAACAAAAAGGGTCATTTTGCAAAGGTTTGCCTATCAAGAGCCTCTACGAGGGCTTATCAAGCTAAGTCCTACCGAACTGCCCCGGTAAGGGCCTATCAAGATGTTCCGGCTAAAATCTATCGTGCTTCCTCTCGGGTTTTCTCTCGAAGAAACACACCTAGAGTTTCAGCCACTCTTTGTGCAACGACACCAATTACAGCTGCTTGTCCTCAGAACCTATTCCATGCAGCTACAAAAGCATCAATTAATGGACATACTTTAGATGCCTTAATTGACTCAGGTAGCACTGATAGTTTCATTAGGGAACAGATTGTTGCAGAGTTAAAGCTACATGTTTTCCCATCGGACCAGGCAATTGCGATGGCTCAGTCATCACTTAATACCAGAATTTCTGGCTTTTGTATGGTTGAAATAACACTTAATGGTCACAGGTATCCCTCCACCCGGCTTTCGGTGCTCAAGGACTTATGTAGTGATCTTATCTTAGGGCTGGATTTTCAAAAGCAGCATAAGAAGCTCACCATTGAGTTCGGCGGATCCAAACCTGAACTCACTATTTCTAATATACGACCTCGATTACCGTTCTGTGCATTGTCAGCAGCTTCACTGGATGAACCCTCACTGTTTACCAGTATCCCTCCTCGATGCAAACCGATTATAACAAAGTCACGACGTTTCAGTCAGGAAGACCAGTCTTTTATTGCGGCTGAGATTTCTCGGCTTTTAGCAAAGGATATCATCGAGCCTTGTTCGTCGCCATGGCGCGCCCAGGTCGTTATTGTAAAGAACCCTCTACAACCTCACAAGAAACGGCTGTGCATTGACTATTCACAGACCATCAATCAATATACGGACTTGGACGCATACCCATTGCCGCGCATCGATGATATGGTTAATAAACTGGCTGAGTACACGGTGTTCTCAACATATGATCTGAAAAGTGCCTATCATCAGGTACCCTTGAAGGTCTCAGACAAGCAGTATACGGCCTTTGAAGCCAATGGACGGTTGTATCAATTTCGTCGCCTCCCCTTTGGGGTCACTAATGGAGTGGCTGTCTTCCAGCGAGCAATGGATGACCTGGTCAAACAGGAAGACTTGAAGGATACGTTTCCTTATCTGGACAATATTACTGTCGCAGGTCGCAATCAGCGTGAACATGACGCCAATCTCCAACGATTTTGGGATGCACTCCAGCACCGTAATTTGACATTAAATGCGGCTAAATCCATTGAGTCACAACCAACCATCAACATCCTTGGCTATTGTGTGGACAATGGCATCATTAAACCTGACCCTGAAAGGCTTCGCCCACTCCAAGAGCTCCCGCCACCTAAGAATCCGGCCTCCTTGCGCCGGGCCCTCGGCCTGTTTGCATACTATGCTAAATGGATTCCTAACTTCTCGGACCGAATCCAACCTCTACTGAAGGCCAGCACATTCCCACTAGACACAGCGGCTGTTGCAGCCTTTAACCTCCTGAAAAAACAGTTGGAGAAAGCGGCTCTTCACTCCATCGATGAGAGTCTTCCTTTTGTTGTTGAGTGTGATGCCTCGGAGGTGGCGATCTCGGCCACTCTGAATCAGGAAGGTCGTCCGGTGGCATTTTTGTCCAGGACTTTTCAAGGGGCTGAGCTACATTATCCTCCAGTCGAGAAAGAAGCTACAGCCATCATAGAGGCAGTACGGAAGTGGACTCATCTCCTAGCTCGCCAGCACTTTACCTTAATCACGGACTAGCGATCGGTCGCCTTCATGCTCGATAATCGAAAACGGACCAAAATTAAAAATAATAAAATCCAGCTTTGGCGGCTGGAATTGGCCTCTTTTGGTTACACCATCCACTATCGACCTGGCAAGGAGAATGTGGCTCCGGATACCCTCACACGAGCATTCTGCTCCGCCATGGCACCCTCTACGCTCGTAGACATCCATGATGGGTTGTGTCATCCGGGCGTTACTCGCATGCTACACTTCGTGCGGTCCCGAAATCTCCCATTCTCTACCGGGGATGTAAAGAAGATATGCTCGGACTGCAGAGTCTGTGCGGAATTGAAACCTCAGTTTTTCCGCCCCTCGGGTGGTATACTCATACATGCGACCCAGCCAATGCAATGGCTTAGCATCGATTTTAAGGGGCCGTTGCCCTCTTCAACTCGCAACACTTATCTATTGACCATGGTCGATGAGTATTCCCGTTTTCCGTTTGCCTTTCCCTGCCCCAATATGCTGACGACCACGGTTATCAGCTGCCTTGAGCAGGTATTTGCTTTCTGTGGCATGGCATCCTATGTTCATTCGGATCGGGGCCCTTCTTTTATGTCAGGAGAACTCAAGGCCTATCTCTCGGAACGGGGTATTGCTGCCAGCAGAACGACGCCTTATCATCCGGTCGGGAATGGGCAAGTCGAGCGTTTTAACGCTATCATCTGGAATGCGGTACGTCTGGCTTTGAGATCTCGGGGCCTACCCAACCAGCAATGGGAAGCAGTACTTCCAGACGCATTACACTCCACACGGTCCCTCCTTTCGACCGCCACAAATACGACGCCTCATGAACGGTTCTTCCGATTTCAGCGTCGCTCATCCTATGGGATATCTCTCCCGTCGTGGCTGACTGCACCGGGACCAGTGCTACTCCGAAGATATGTCCGGGCGTCTAAGAATGACCCCCTGGTAGATGAGGTTGAGCTCACTGACGTCAACCCTACCTACGCCTATATTCGGTATCCTGACGGTCGGGAATCTACCGTGTCATTGCGGGATCTGGCTCCCTGCCCGCCAAAACATAGAGGGACACCAGGGGATGATATTGTACCAGGCACATCTCTGGGCTCGCCAGGTGCCTCTCATCACGATCTGGATCTGACGCCGGCTGGTACCTCACTCCAGCGTGCCGACCTGGGGCAGACTGACTATGAGCCCGTCGGGGCTCGCACGCGCAGCCACGATCCACCCCGTACCATACGCTCGGAAACGGATCTGCCACAGCCCTGCCCGACACCCGTTCGGGCACCAGTACACAGTCAGGATCGTCCTGACCCCTCACAGAGCGGGCCGGATCACTCGGACTCTGGTCCACGGCCCGCGGCGGGTAAACGGGCTAGGGGCCCTCTACCGCTACGAGAACCCAAACGGGTGCGGCTCTCCCTCGTCCGGCGGCTACGAAATGGAGGGAGCATCCCGGCCTCCTAATCTTTTGGGGGGGGAGAATGTGGTAACACAATACAGCTTCCTGTGACTCGAACTTTATTGCATCACTTCCTGTGATTAGTCCAGGATAAATACTGGACTGATCAGTTGAATCCTGGAGAGGCATAGAGTAAGACCTCTTTTGTATGTAGCACCTTTTTAGTTGATTAAAGCCTACTTTAAGTTCACCACGCGTAAGGCTCATTCTTACGACAATCCCCTCCCCACATCGGGGAGACCCAACCCCCAGATTGGGCGGTTGCTCCGCCGGACACCTCCCTTCAGTCCGCCAGCCCGACCCCGAGCTTCCGCTCGCTTGTCCTTTGAATTCTCCGTCCCACTCCCGCTCTGACCTCTCTGTCCTCGGCCTCCGACACCGTTCCAATGACGCTCGACACAAGCTCGAGGAACAGCATCTCGTCTTTCGATGAGGCGCTTTACAACCTTCCGGACTCGACATGGAGTTCAACAATTTCAGATCATAACCACTGCTCCCTTTTTTTCGGACAGCAGCTGCTGGTAATGGTTCTGCTGTTGCCATTTACAGCTCCTCTCGACCCATCTCTTGTTCCTTTACTTGTCCCATTACCACCCTCTTTTGCCTTGCACCATCATCCCTTTTGTCATTTAATCTCTCCTGCCCTCCACCCTATCACAGACCTTCCCTTTTGTTTTTTCTCTCCACCCACTTTTCCCCTTTTCCACTGGCTTATAAACTATTACATTTCTAACTTCTTTCAGTTCTGGTGAAAGGTCATTGACCTGAAACGTTAACTCTGTTTCTCTCTCCACAGGTGCTGCCTGACCTGCTGAGTATTTCCAGCATTTTCTGTATCTTGGATAGAAAGTTAGTTGACAGACGGGAAACAAATGGATGTTGCTCCGATTGGGGTAGATTGGAAGTGGTGTCCCCGAGAGGTCAGTGCTGGGTCCACTTTTGTTCTTGGTATAAATACATGTCTTAGACTGGGGCATAGGGAGCACATCAGGTTTCAATAAAGAGTTTGGAATTCATCTTTGGATTGCGATACCTCAACTTTTCAAGTATGTAAGAGCTGATTTTCCTCCTGCTCCCACCTGGGTAGAAACCAGATGGAGCGCACCTGAAGTGTGTCCCACCTGACCTGAACTGCCTCGATATCCAGGTCTCAACTGCTGCTTCAGGAACATAGGAACAGGAGGAGGCCATTCAGCCCCTTGAGGCTGTTCTGCCATTCAATAAGATGATGGGTGCTCTGTATCCGAACTCCATTTACCCACCTTGGCTCCAGAACTCTTAATATCCTTGGCTAGCAAAAATCTATCGATCTCAGATTAAAATTGTTAATTGAGCTAGCATCTACTGCTTTTTATGGGAGAGAGTTCCACACTTCTATCACCCTTTGTGTGAAGAAGTGTTTCCTAACTTCTCTCCTGAATGGCCTGGCTCTGATTTTAAGGTTATTTGAGGTGATTTTGAGGTGCTGCTGAATGAAAGTTGCCGGGTTGCTGCAGTGCATCCTGTAGACAGGATATACTGCACCACAATTCACTGGTGAAGAGGGTGGATATTCTGTTCACTGGCAGGGGCCCCTGTCAAGCTGACTGCTTGGTCCTGGATGATGATGAGTTTCTTGAGTGTTGATTCAGTGAACCCATACGGGCGAGTGGTGAGGATTCCATCACACTCTTGACTTCAGCCCGATAGATGGTGGAAAGCTTTTCAGGGGGTGGTGAGGAGGTGAGCCGCTGATCAGAGTAGCAAGCCCCTGCCTGTCTCTTGTAGCCATGTTGTTGGTGTGGCTGGTCCACTTAAGCTTCTGTTCGATGGTGACCCTCAGGTTGGTGTAGTATTTGGTGATGGTGGTGCAGTTGCTTAGTCTGTCTGTAGTCGGTCACTTTTTATGCTTTGGATGCAGGTAGTCCTGTGTTGTAGTTTCACTTGGTTGGTCCATCATTTAGACATTTGCCTGGTGCCTGGTGCTGTTCTTGGCATGTCCTTCTACACTCCCTGTTAACCAGGGTTGGTCTTTGGCTTGTTGGAGCTGAAGGATGTGGTGGACCATGAGGTGATCTACAATTCTGGTGCTGCTGGGGGCCTCATGGATAACTAGTTTTTGTTTCTGAGATTTGTCCTTCATCTGTTCCACCGGGAGGGTATGCCCAGTGTGAAGATGCGACTTTGCCTTCACAAAGACTGTGTGGTCTTAATTCCTATCAATGTGATCATGAACAGATGTGTCTGCAACAGGTAGGTTTTTCAGGATCAGGTCGAGTAGGTTATTCCCTCGTGTTGGTTTTCCCACCACCTGACACAGGCCCGGTCTGGCAGCTATGTCCTCAGGACTCGGTTAGCTCGGTCAGTGGTGTTACCTTAAAGTCCCCTGCCCAGGGTACATTCTGTGTCCTTGCTTCCCTCCGTGCTTCCTCCAACATAGAGTCCTGATTCATTAGTTGAGGGGCAGTTGGTGGTGATCAGTTGAAGTTTTTCTTGGCCTTTTGTGACCTGAAGCCACAAGACTCCATGGGGTCTGGAGTCAATGTTGAGGACCACATCCAGCCGATGTTACACCGTTCTGCCCCCACCTCTGGTGGGTGTATTTTATCAGTGGGGCAGGACATACCCAGGGATGGTGATGGAGGAGTCTGGGTATCTGGCTGATGGGACTCTGTGTCAGGCTATTGCTCAACTAGTCTGTGGAAGAACTATTCTAATTTGGACCCTCATCCCCCGCTGTTGATGATGACTTTGCAGGGTTGACTGGAATTGTCTGAGTCCTGTCCTAGTTGTTGCTGCTGGTTCCGTCTGATATTTCAGGTATTGTTGTTTTGTTGCGGTGGTTTTACATGTTGTGGGACCTGTTGGCTAATTCCTTCCTCGTCCTTTTAACAGATTCGTAAAGCTAGAGACAGTAATATGTCTGACAATTAACCTCAAACAGAATAGTACACATTTAGCCCAATGTCTAAAACCATCCGTGTCGGGAACTTTGAGCAGGAAATCGTGAGCTTGGCTTCTCCAAGCCTGTTCACATTACCTGGTCTTGAAGGTAGTCAAAGAGTTCCGACTGAGTGAAACATTCTATCTCTCTTTATACCATTTTCTGTCATTGTCTGGCTTCCTGCTGGATTCAAACTCTATTGGGTGTTTTATGACCCTTGGATCATCGAACAGATTGCTGGACAATTATGAGGGGCCTCGTGTCTTGTCAGACCACAGCGTTACCTCCAATCCTTGCTTTTCCCAAGTCACAGTCTTTGTTATACAAACCTTTGATGTCATGCTCTATAGTAAAAGGAACCTATTGCCTTATTTATACTACAGTAATTTCCTTCTCTGACACCACCCCCTCCACCTCCCCCGTCAACAAAAGCCAGTGTTTTAAACACTTATTTTTCAACCTTACAACTCTTTTGGCTCCATATTATATTAATGCCAACTAGTTTAATTATTTAATAATCTATATGTGCCTATCCTTACAGTACAATGTCCTTCTCCAATGTCATCAGTGTCATCGAAGGGAAAAGTTAGGAATTTGCGAGCACACAGTTTAAATTAATTCTATCCAGATGAGAGGTTCTGTCTTTGTTCTGTATTAGAATAACATGAACAAATATCTATATTCCTACATTCCCCACTTCGAGGCTAAAAAGAACCTCCTTTCTGTGGCCTCGCAAATTTATTTTCCGGTCAGAGCTCATATTTATATCGCACATCGCAGCCGCATAGTGAGGAACCACTGTCCCTGGAACAACAAGAGGTGTCTGGGGCTTTCCACACTCCCTCATTCCATCTCACCAATACCCTTGGACAGTTTACAAACTCCTTGGTGTATTTCATCTTCCAACAAGTCTATCAAGTCCACTTCAAATATTTCCATCGGTCTCACATCAGCAGATACAACAGGATTGCCATTATCACGGGAATCAGTCTGAAATAATCTCACTCTGCTTGCAGGCTTCCTGGCATAATACACCAATCTGAATCTTTGCACATTATGCCAATCCATATTCCCATCTGATTTCCACATTCTCAGTTCTTTGCCGAATATAAAATTTGGTATCAAATTGTTTGCAAATACATTTAATCCCTTTTTGGATCGGATTAAGTAAAAAAAAACTCGATCCATACTACACATATTGCCTTTGAGATAAATTGTTTCTTATAGTCTTCGTTGTTCTGGTATAACATTCCAGCTGCCTATTTATTCCTTTAAACAATCCCTTTAATTGCTTGCGCATTGTTTTATCATTTACCCACATTCTCTTTGTCAAATCACCTGATTTTCTTCCCAAATTGAACTTGTTAAGATTGTGGACCATTTCTCTGAGCACTGCCTGATTAGATTCTACATACATACGATTACATAAATCGCAAGGCAAAGATACTAAAGAAAACATTAACAGTAGGAAAATGTGCGAATCGTAAATCGCTATCAGTCCATTATTTGGTCCTTTTCCTTGTCTCAGACATTTTGCTCATTCACCCTGGTCCAATTTAGCTTCGTTACATGTGGGATCTTGCCTTTTTGCCTTTAACATGAGTCCGCAGTTCAAACAATTGCCACAATTGATCAAGGTTAATTTATCTGTCTCTTGGCATCGCCAAAACAGATAGAAAATTGAAACATACTTGGCCAGGGTAGCATATTGGTTATGTTACTGGACTAGTAATCCTGAGGCCTGGACTAATAATCCAAAGACGTGAGTTCAAATCCTACCATGGCAGTTGGGGAATTTAAATTTAGGTAATTAAATAAATCTGGAATAAAAAAGCTAGTATCAGTAATGGTGACCATGAAACGACCCAATTGTGGTAAAAACCCATTTGGTTCACTAATGTCCTTTAGGGAAGGAAACCTGCCGTCCTTACCCGGTCTGGCCATATGTGACTCCAGACCCACAGCAATGTGGTTGACTCTTAACTGCCCTCTGAAATGGCCTAGCAAGACACTCAGTTGTAACAAACCGCTACAGAAAACAATAGTAAGAATAAAATTGGACACACCACCCGGGATCGACCCAACATCATCCTGACTTGGAAATATATCGCCGTTCCTTCATTGTCGTTTGGTCAATATCCGGGAACTCCCTCCCTAACTGCACTGTGGGAGAACCTTCACCACATAGACTGCAGCGGTTCAAGTAGATAGCAAACCACCACCTTCTAAAGGGCAATTAGGGATGGGCAATAAATGCTGCCATTGCCAGCAAAACCCACATCCCATGAATGATATAAAAAAAAGCGTCCTGGTGTTCCGGGAGAAGCTCTTTCATGACCTGTCATGGCTTCAAAAGTCAAAAGGTGTTCCTTCAGTACTTTAGACACAGTTCCTTTAATTACTATCACCAATCAGGTGTACTTTTAAGATCCAAGTCTCACTGGCTTCTTTCTCCAACATAGTTTTAACCATTGTGTTTGTTCTTTCCACCAAGCCTGACACATGCGGGTGGTCTGGGATGTGGAATTTCTGCTCGATCCCTAACATAGTGCACATTGTTTAATGACCTGGCCCACAAATCATGCACCATTATCATGATCGATCATCTGGAATTCCCCAACTCAAAGAACTGTTCCACAAGAACTTTCGCAGTAGTGAGTGACGGGTATCGCTTCAAGCTGATGCTTTCAATAAACAAATCCAGCATGTCTTTACATTCAGGATTGCAATCTGGCAAATAGCAGTAAGGGGTTAATTACTTCTGCACTGTGAAAAGCCCTTGGGGGTGGGGGAGGAGTCAGCCAGCACAACAGCAGTTTCAGACCTGCTGGTAAGACAATAACAAAATGTGCTTGGCAAAAATCCAAACTGTAACTTTGTATTTCTTCAAAGCTGCTTTTTACCCTTCTTTAAAAAACCCTTGTGTATTTCAGCAGTGGTATTTAAATTTCATCAAAATAAATCCAAACCACATGTCTAATTTAAAATGTACAAAGCCTAACACTTTCATAAAGCACAAAAGTTTTCCTTAATTCTCCTACCTTCTGGGGAAATAATCTTAAATTGAAATGAACATGTTGTTAACAAGCACATTCACGCTCTCACAACAACACCAGGTACCTTAATCACACTCCATCATTCAAGCCTTATTAGCTCTCATTCACCTTAAATTATTGATTCCTTGATTAACTCAAAAGTGAAAAGGTTTGTGTGATAATCCCGAATTGCGAGCGAGAGGTTGTTCACATAATTTACAGAACCAGTTTTCTAAAGTGGCCACCAATAGAAAAGCAGTATTCATAATTTGATAATTTGGTCAAACTCTCTGTCTGTAAACTCAGGTTTCAGACTCCAAAATAGAAGGACTCAGCAGAGGGCCCGATATCGCCAGTGGCTATCGCTGCTTAAAGGCAGCCTGCAACTCAACAACAACAACAACTTGTATTTATATAGCACCTTTAATGGAGTAAAACATCCCAAGGCGCTTCAGAAACATGAGTGTTATCAAACAAAATTTGACACCAAGCCACATAAGGAGGTATTAGGACAGCTTGGTCAAAGAGGTAGGTTTTAAGGAGCGTCTTAAAGGGGAAGTTGCATTGTGACTGCTGGAATTGGTGTCAGGAAGTAAATTGATTTTGAACATTTTTGTCAAGATGACTCGACCTGCGAGAGAGTGTGCAGCAAGGTTTTCTGATAATTGACTGGAGGCCTTGGTGCAAAACGTGGAGAGAAGGAGAGACATCCTGTATCCGCAGGGGGGCAGGAGGCCCTCCAGACATATGCTCAGGGGGCGGTGGGAAGAAGTACTCGACCATTGAGTTCAAATGCTTTACCAAACCCTCACACACTTAGCACTGTTGCAAGCCTCACACCTCTTTCTTGCAGGATAAGGTGGCGCATAACAGGTGGCAGCAGGAAGGAGCTGGAGGAGGACAAGCGCACCTGCATGTTTTAACCCCCATGGAGGAGACAGTGCTGGCCATCATTGAATGGGCATCGCTGAGGCATACCTAATCCTCCTCCTCTCTTCAGATGAGGACTTCAGTGGCCTAGGCTACTGAAGAAGGCTGATGGGTGGACACAACCAAATGCCCGGTGCACTGGAAAGCCTGCGCACAATGTCAAGGAGCACCGAGGAGTCCGGCTCCAACTTGGCACAGGGCTTTCCAAAGAGCTTGGAGCCACCCTGTTAAACATGGAACGGGTGTCACTTCCATCAGCACACAGGTGGAACCCACCGTGATGCAGCGTCTGATGGCCGATGTCAGAGCTTCCATCAAAGGTCTGAGTGCTGCAGTGGAATCTGAGACTGCTGCAATTGTGGCTCTGGATACCACTGTTCAATGGGGCTTCCACGGCATCACAGCGGTCCATCAATCTGTTGTCCAACAGATCAGCAGGATTGCTGAGGCGCCGCCCCGGGAGAGTGGCAGTGGCTCCATGGAACAGGAACCTGCAGTGCTCTCTCAGGATGACAGCATTCCTGCTCCCACGCCTGCCACTCCATGCTGTTGCCTGTCAGTCACCTGGCCCAGACAGATGTAGCCCATACTGAGATGGTGCAGTCTGAAGCCAGGCCCGCTAGGCCCAGAGCTGCTCGAGGTCATCCTCCAAGGTCATCTGCCATCTCCTCAATTGAAGGTCAGAAGCCTTCCACCACCCATGCTGCAACCACTGAGGAAGCACCTCGTAGGAGCACTAGGATAGGCAAAGGCACACTGAAGACAGGCACTAAGGGACTGCACAAGAGGGATTAGTTTCATTTTGTAAGCATTATTTAACGGGTGAATTTATAAAATTGGGTTTGAATGTGCATTTTCTGGTGGATTTTACTTTTGTGTTGTCAGAAAGTCGACGATGTGATGGTCAGTGATAGAGGAAAGGTAACGAGTGTGGGACTGTTGGTGAATGGGGAGGTGTCGTTGAGGTTACTGGTATCACTCATGAATAATCTGATCACGTAGAAAGGAGCTGTGTACGTTGTAGCCTTCCTTCCTTTTCCACTTCCTCATCCTCCTCCACTTCATCCCCCTTTTAGCAGCTTGTCCTGATCTGCGTGGCTTCTCTTCATTCTCAGTCGTGTTCAATTCCTAGAGGAAGCCCTACCAGGCCACCCATGTCTGGAAGCAACTTCTTTCACCACAATATTTTATATGACAAAAGAAGTACTGCAGGACCAGCCACACCACTCCCTGTAGAGTATTCAAATATTAGCCAAGTGCAGAAAACCTCCAAAAACACACACAATTACACCAGCAACCAGAAGAAATAATCCAGCAACTAACTTGTAAATACTTGATGATCCCTTTAAATAGTGCTGGTGGGGGGTCCTTCATTCCATTTAACATCAGAATGAAAAGAAAGACTTGCATTCATATACCGCTTTTCACGACCACCGGACATCCCAAAGCACTTTATAGTCAATGAAATACTTTTTCAAAGTGTACTCACTGTTGTAAGGTATGAACCGCAGCAGCCAATTTGTGCACAGCAAGCTCCCACAGACAGCAAATGTGAGAATGACCAGATAATGTTTTAGCGATGTTGATTGAGGGATAAATATTGGCCAGGACACCAGGGGAAAATTCCCATGCTATTTTTCGAAATAGGGCCTCGGTTTAAAGTCTCATCCGAAAGACAGCACCTCCGACAGTGCAGCACTCCCTCAGTACTGCACTGGGGTGTCAGCCTAGATTTTGGTGCTCAAGTCTCTGGAGTGGGACTTGAACCCACAACCTTCTGACTCAGATGCTATGGTGCTACGAACTGAGCCACTGGCTGACACATGATCACATTGCTGTTTGTGGGAGCTTGCTGTGCTTAAATTGGCTTTTACATTTCCTACATTACAACAGTGACTACACTTCAAAAAGTACTTCATTGACTGTAAATCGCTTTGGGACGTCCGGTGGTTGTGAAAGGCGCTATATAAATGCAAGTCTTCTTTTATAACGTTGTGTCAGCAGTGCGAGGTTAAGACAGGGTGTTGGCTGGAGTGAGGAGTTTCAAAATAGCAGAGGTGGTTTCAAATCAGCATTGCACTCTGATTCACGTCATCATCTCGCTGCTCTACGTGCTGCCGGCGGTCGTTTGGCGTGCGCACAAACCCCTTTACCAAGATGGCATCCTGCGCACTTCCCATCGGAACTGTGTGCACATCTCCGACCCCATTTTCAAGTCTTATGTGGCGGCATAGCAACTAAAAAGCGGGCACTACACGGCCCAATTTAGCCCCCATAGTCTATGTTATACAAATCTTTGATGTTATGCTCAATATTAAAATGAACCTCTTGCCTTATTTATACTGCAGTAATTTCCTTCTCTTACACTCGCCCTTGCTGTGATCAAAAGCCTGCCAGCACAGTTTAAATTAATTCTGACTAGATTAGCTGTTCTGTCTTTGTTCTGTATTAGAATAATGTAAAATATATCTATATTCTTACAGGACCTGAGATACATTCAGGCCAGACTGGGAAGGGGTGGCAGGTTCCCTGAACAAAATAAGTGAACCAACCAGCCTGGTTTTTCAACAATCCATCTATATTTATCACTCTTCCCTGCCCTTTTCTGGGCTGTGGTTTATAATGTTGCTGCTTGAATCAGGAAGTGAAAGTGAAAGTGTTTCAATTTACAACGTTCACCATTTTACTTGGAGCACAGTGCAAGTTGAACAGTCCTTCGAGATGGAAGGTGATCTCTCCTGTGCTGTGTGCCATGATCTGTATAAAGACCCTGTCTTACTCGACTGTGATCACAGCTTCTGCCGATCCTGTATAACCCGGTACTGGGAGAGTGCTGTCACCGCCGCCTGTCCCGTCTGTAGAAAGGAGACTTCCTCCAGGAACCTGAGACCCAACCGCACCCTCGCCAACATCGTGGAGACATTTGTAAAAAGTGATCAAAGTGCTAAAAGTCAGCAGGAATGCAGCCGCCACAAGGAGAAGATGAAATTATTTTGTAAAACTGACAAACAGCCCATCTGCCTGGTTTGTCAGAGTTCAAAAAGGCATCAAAACCACGAGGTTCTGCCACTAGAAGAAGCTACTGAAGAGATTAAGGTCAGTAGATACCATGTAAAATAAAATACAGACACAGGTAACAGAATCCTGAACAGGGAGCGTTCACAGATTCGGGTTTGAGCGTCTCTCAATACTTAAAGCTCTTTAGATAAAGGGTTTATATTTATTTAATTACTCAGTCCTTACACGGACTGCCATTTGTATCGCTGCTGAAGGAACCAGGGACAGGAAGTGAGAGTTTCACTTTATTCTAAACACCATTTTAATAGATCAGTGTAAATTGATCAGCCCTTGGAATGCAGAGTGAAGTCTCTTGTACAGTATGTTATCAGATCGATACCGATCCTGTCTCCGTGACAAGTGATGATCTGTGGAACGTGTCTCCTATTTATATTCCAGATGTGAAGTGTTTAATGTCGACATGAACTTGTTAAACTTCCTCCAAAGCCTCCCGAACAGCGCAAAGTTTCAGCAATCGGGAAAAACAACAGGGACCGGGAAACAGAAGCAGACCAATTACTCTCTGTATTTTCTTAAAGAACAGCAGAGGCAGATTTAACGGGAATGCACTTGAGAAGTTAAGGGGAAAGGGATAGAGTGGAGGAGAAGTAAGGTGAAATAAAACCCCTGTGTGAATTAGGTGACACAGCACACCACCAGAGACCAGATACAGCAAAGAAAACCCCAGAGAAGTAAAAGGTAAAAATAGGGATAGTGGACAGAAGGAAAATTAAAAGGGAATGCTTGGAATTATAATAAAGTATAACCTAAAGGGACAACAGGAGAAATAGAACAAGAAAGGGAAACAGCTGAGAAAATTATAACTAAGGTGGAGTCCATGAGGTGTGGTTATTGTGCAATATTCATAAAGGAGAAAGAGGGATACAATACAAAGGTGAAGAGATATGAAAAGTGTCTGTTAATCAGCAGCTTAAAAAGGATTTCTGACCTTCGAGGTGCAGGAACTTACAGGGGGAGAAGGCAAGAGATTTTCTGAGGTTGAGTGGATAGAATTCGATTCAGTCAGTGATAAGGCCAGGATAGGATCAGACCTGGAGAGGGAACCTTCAGGGACTGTAGCTGGAGACCAGTACAATCAGCAGCAGATTCTCATCATAGAGGGACACGTGCTGAAGGAAGCCAATGATAGGGGAATGCTGGATGGATTGAAGTTATTGAAAGAAGCAAGAAAGGTCAGAAACCCTGTGAAGCTACTCGAGATTATAATTAGTGAGCAGATACCAGGCACTGCCCAGTTTTAAAATAATTCTCAGGATGTGTGCATTGCTGGCAAGGTAGCATTAATTGACCTGAGAAGGTGGTGGTGGACCTTGTGAGCCACTGTAGTCTTATTCTTTGCAGCAGTTTTTATACAACTGAGTGGCTCAGCCACTTCAAAGGCCAGTTAAGAGTGAACCACATTGGTGTGGGATTGGAGCCACCTACAGGCCAGACTGAGTAAGGACAGCAATTAGATTTTTACCACAATCTGACAACTTCATGGCCACTTTTACTGGTACCAGCTTTTTAAACTGAATTCAAATTCTCAAAATGCCAGAGTGAGATATGAGCTCAATTTCCCTGGAGTATTAGTCCAGTAACATAACCACTAGGCGACTGTTGGTGGAAGGTCATAAGATCGTAGAAGGAAAGGCCGATAGAAAACCAGTGACAGCCAAACAAAGATGCAGTTTGCAGGTCATAGTGAGATTGTAGTCGGAGGTGATTGTTCACTAAGAAGGTGTCTGTCCATTCATGTCTTCAGGACAATACCTGCAGGATGTGAGCTGCCAACCTGGAACGAGAGCAGTGCATAGAATTACATAGAATTTACAGCACAGAAACAGGCCATCGGGCTCAACAAGCGAGAGTCTAACCACCGCCCTTGACATTCAACGGCATTACCATCGCCGAATCCCCCACCATCAGCATCCTGGGGGTTACCATTGACCAGAAACTTAACTGGAACAGCCACATAAATACTGTGGCAACAAGAGCAGGTCAGAGGCTGGGTATTCTGCGGCAAGTGTCTCACCTCCTGACTCCCCAAAACCTTTCCACCATCTACAAGGCACAAGTCAGGAGTGTGCTGGAATACTCTCCACTTGCCTGGATGAGTGCAGCTCCAACAACACTCAAGAAGCTCGACACCATCCAGGCAAAGCAGCCCGTTTGAATGGCAACCCATCCACCACCTTAAACATTCACTCCCTCCACCACCGGCGCACCGTGGCTGCAGTGTTTACCATCTACAAGATGCATGGCAGCAACTCGCCAAGGCTTCTTCGGCAGAACCTCCCAAACCCGCGACCTCTTCCACCTAGAAGGACAAGGGCAGCAGGCGCCTGGGAACACCAGGACCTCCATGTTCCCCTCCAAGTCACACACCATCTTGACTTAGAAGTATATCGCCGATCCTTCATCGTCGCTGGGTCAAAATCCTGGAACTCCCTACCGAACAGCGCTGTGGGAGTACCTTCACCACACGGACTGCAGCGGTTCAAGAAGGCGGCTCACCACCGCCTTCTCAAGGGCAATTAGGGATGGGCAATAAATGCTGGCCTTGCCAGCGACGCCCAAATCACATAAAATGAATAATAAAAAAAACTGGTCCATGCCGGTTTATGCTCCACACGGGCCTCCTCTCACCCTGTCGCCACAACCACTCTCTGTGGTAGCGAGGTCCGCACCCCAACCCCTCTCTGGGTAAAGAAGTCACTCCTGAACCCTCCCCATTGGATTTACTAGTGACCATCTTACATATATCAGCTCCAGCCTTGAGCTCTCCCAAGTGGAATCATCCCCTTATTGTAATTTTCTTGTAATTTGTGCTTTGGCGCTCTTCAAATTGAGAGACAAAGTGACCATAAACATTTTACATCAGTAGATTTGGATTGTTCAACAGTCTGGGTAATTTAGATAAAGTGCTTGGATTTTTGAAATGCTTCCCCTTTCACACAGGCTTGCGATTGTAGTGTTGTTGCAGAAGAAAGTGAGAGTTTCACGTTATTCTAAAAAACAGTTTACAGATCAGTACAAATTGATCGGCCCTTTCAATGCACGGCACACTCTGTAGTGCTGTAAAGATCCTGGTGTAGGTTGTTCACAGGGAGTAACAGGATATATTGTGCACTGAGGGAGTGGGATCACAAGACGTGGCAGCGCTGGGCGAAGGATTTGCGGTTTGACAGTGCTGGGTTTAGAGAGCCATTCATGGGGAATACAGTATAGGCCCAGGAGTCCAGCAGCTGAAAACAATGTTGGTGCAACAGGTGAGGACAAAGGGCAAAAACTGCCACGGCCACAACAGGGGCATCAATTGTAGATGTGGTCACACCAGATAACCAGAGAATGGCACATCAGGGCACATAGTCATGGCTGCAAAAGGAGCACCAATACTAGCAGAAGCCACACCAGAGGGGAAACCGAGCTACAACTGCACCAAGAGTAGAGATGAGTAAAGCAAATCTCAAACCCAGGCCCCTGAGAGAGGTTACGTGGAGAAAACTTACTGGAGCTACATCCAACAGGAGTTGGGCCAATTTATGGGTAAATTTAACTATTGTTTGCTAACTATATCTTCGTGAATTTCAGGTGCGCCACATCACGCATTTGGCTTGTACAGAGAAACTGCACCTCCCCCTCTCCATGAACAACAGAAAATACTTCAACGTAGAATGATGGAACTGATAATAAAAACAGAAAATGTTAAAAATAAATAGCAAGTCAGTCAATATCTGTAAGGAGCAAAGGCAGGTCATAATGTTTTGGATAGGTCCCCTTCACCAGTCAGTGCAAGGTTTCAGAGCTCACAGCTAAATCTATCTTGCTTACAACCATAGGGCTGTGTGGGCTTGATGCCTACATATATAAAACTGTAGCAGGGAAAAGTAGTCTTGGTAAAGAAGCTGTCCTGTGCTTCAATGGCCAATATGGCAATCAGCTGATTGTTCAGGGCAAAGCTACTTGACAATCAGGCTGCTTCAGTCTCTCTTTTGTTCTGTGCCTGATTCAGAACAAACATTTGCCTATTTTTAACCCTGTTGGAGAAGTGAGTTGAATTATTCTCGGTTCCATTGACATTTGTATATCAACCAAGCTTCGCACTTGCTGTTCAATTCAGGAGAAATGTGGAACTTGTTACCACAATGAGTAGTTGAGGCAAATAGCACAGATGCATTTAAGGGGAAGCTAGATAAGTACATGAGGGAGGAAGGAATAGACGGTTATGCTGATGGAGGTAACACTTTGAGATATGACCGACTCACTAGATTAACGTTGTATTATAAAGCAGTAGAACACCTGTGGCATTTACTCATGGGTGTAATGGCGTCTACGGCATGGTTGTTTATTAGTAAGAAGAGAAATGGTTTCAGCAGCATGGGTTCAACAAGAGTAAGTACAGTAATAGTCGAGTTAATTTCTGGCCAGTACTTCAAATCAGCTTAAAAAAAACTCTCACAAATTCTCTATTAACTTCATATCTCGGATCAAACATTCATGATGCAAAGGAAATGGAATCAGGTGGTTCCTGTAGCGGGCGGCCAATCCCTAATGCCAGCTTTATGACAGACAGCAAGCTGAAAATCTATCTCAGAAACTGCTGAATGTGAAGAAAAAGAGGCCCCATAAAAGTCTGAGAGCTGTACATCGGAGCAGGAATAGGTCATTCAGCCCATCGAGCCTGTTTTGCCATTCAGTTAGATTATGGCTGACCTGTATCTTAACTCTATCTCGCTGCCTTGGCTCTGAAACCCTTAATATCCTTGCTAACAAAAATCCTTCAGTCTCAGTTTTGAAATTTTCAATTGACCCCCAGCCTTACAGCTTTTTGTGGGAGAGAGTTCCAGATTTCCACTACCCTTTGTGTGAAGAAGTGCTTCCTGACATCACCCCTGAACGGCCTGGCTTTCATTTTAAGGTTCTGCCCCCTTGTGGACTCTCCCACCAGAGGAAATAGTTTCTCTCTATCTCCCCTCTCAACTCCTTTAATCATCTTAAACACCTCAGTTAGTTCACTCCTTAATCTTCTATATTCGAGGGAATGAATGCTCTGAGAATTTTCATTGATTAAACTAGATGGAATTTAATTTTCAGCTGTTTATGGCATAAAAATGTACAAATTAACTGATCTTTGTTCAGGAGGAACTGCGAACCTTACTGAAGCCGGTCCAGGACAAGAAGAAGGAATGTGACGCTGTAAAAAGTGATTATGTGGAAACATTAACCCACATTCAGGTACATTTGATGTCACTTTGTTGTATATTTTCCAATCATGATTTGTTTTTCTTTGAACCGTTGAATGTCCATTACCAAAGTAAAATCTCAATTTAGCAAATCATTGAATTAGCACAGACACTTCCCTTGTGCTGGTGAAACCGGAGTTAAAGAAAATACAGCAGCTCGATCCTCAGTTAGAGCTCCCTCTTCTGAATAAATTATCATCTGGTCCCCATTAACTGGATTTCACTGCAGCAGAGAATGATTTTCTCTAAAAGATTCTTGTATGAAGAGAACTGCACAGGCTGCACAACCTTTTTAAAATGCTCATTTGTTTTCTGAATCTCACTATTCTTTTCCAAAGGACCAAGGCGTAAAGACAGAGAAACAGATTAAAGCAGAATTTGAAAAACTTCACCAGTTTCTCCGTGAGGAAGAGAGGATTGAGTTGGAAGATCTGAAACTGGAGAAAGAGAAAAACAGTCAGGAGATGAAGGGGAGGATTGAGAAGATAACGGAGGAAATCTCATCGCTTTCAGTTACTGTTCAGGATATTGAACAAGAGCTGAGTGAACAGGACAGCATCAAGTTTTTAACGGTAGCTGTTTATTTATTTGTTTTTTGTTTCCTTCGTCCCTCTTTGACACAATCTTCAAGATCGTGCAGGGTGTGCGATCAAAACCTAGAATATTACATTGAATGACAGAGTATTTACAGCACAGAAACAGACCTTTCGGCCCAACAGGTCCATGCTGGTGTTTGTGCTCCACACGAGCCTCCTCCCACCCTTCGTAGCCTAAGCCCATCAACATATTCTATTCCTTTCTCCCTCGTGTTTATCTAGCTTCCCCTTAAATGCATTTATACTATTCACCTCAACCACTCCATGTGGTAGCGCGTTCCACGTTCTCACCACTCTCTGGGTAAAGAAGTTTTATTACGTTAAAGACACTATATAAATGTAAGTTTTGTTGAATTCACTATTGGATTTATTAGTGACTTTCTTGTATTTATGGCCCCTAGTTCTGGTCTCCCCTACAAGTGGAAACATCTTCTCTACGTCTATCAAACCCTTTCATAATCTTAAAGACCTCCATCAGGTCACCCCTCAGTCTTCTCTTTTCTAGAGAAAAGAGCCCCAGCCTGTTCACTCTTTCCTGATTGGTACAACCTCTCAGTTCTGCTATCATTCTAGTAAATCTTTTGTGCACCTTCTCCAGTGCCTCTATCTTTTTTTTATAATATGTTGACCAGAACTGTTCCCAGTTCTCCAAGTGTGGTCTAACCAAGGTTCGATACAAGTTTAAGATAACTTCTCTGCTTCGCAATTCTCTAGAAATGAACCCCAGTGCTTTGTTTGTTTTTATGTCCTTATTAACCTGTGTCACTACTTCTAGTGATTTGTGTCTCTGGTATCCCCAGATCCCTCTGTTCCTCTACCCCATTTAGACTTATTCTCCAAGGAGTATGTGGCCTCCTTTTCTTCCTGCCAAAATGTACCACCTCACACTTGCCTATATTGAAGTTCATTTGCCAATTACACGCCCATTCTGCAAGTTTATTAATGTCTTTCTGTATTTTATCGTAGTCCTCCTCGGTATTAACTATATCCCCAATTAGGTGTCATCCGCAAATTTTGAAATTGTACTTCCAATTCCCAAGTGCAAATGGTTTCTGTAAATGGTGAACAACAGTGGCCCCAGCACCGATCCTTGTGGAACACAACTTTACACCTTCAGTCAATCTGAGTAACTATTTTTAACCCCTACTCTGTGTTTTCTGTTCTGTAGCCAGCTTGCTATCCATTCTGCTACTTGTCCCCTGACTCCACATGTTCTGAGCTTAGTCACGAGTCTACTATGCGGTACCTTATCGAAGGCCTTTTGGAAATCCAAATATGTTCCGGCGACTGAATTCCCCTTGTCTACCCTTTCTGTTACTTCAGAGAATTCAATAAGGTTGGTCAAGCATGACCTTCCCTTTTGAAATCAGTGCTGACTATTCTTCATTATATTTTCAGATTCTAGATGTTTTTCTATTACATCTTTGAGTAAGGATTCCATTATCTTTCCCACTACTGACGTTCAGCTAGTTGGTCTATAGTTCGCTGAACTTGTTCTATCTCACTCACTGATATAAAACTCACTCACTAACCAAAATAAGACCAATCACCTGTGACATTTGGTTTTCTGTCTCACACCCAAGAGCACTAACGGCTGTCTTTAACATGGAAGTTCCTAAATCTGGAGCTTGTTTGCTGTGAAATATTATTATAAGGGGACAGTTTCATCAAATCAGACATTAAGGAAAATAAACTTCATACAGCGTAAGAAACCCCTCAGAACGGTCAGACCATTCTCCCCCGAGAGTGCATTTACACTGCAGCTGCTAGTCAGAGAGCGGTAACGACAGTCCGGGATCAGCCAGGCAGGACCGTGTTCACATTGCTTGGCTCCTGCCTGGCTGGAACTGTAATGACTCTGTCCAGGAGAGAGCTCTGCACAGGGTCAGATACACAGATAGGCAGAGCTTTCTCCCAATAGTTCAATAGTTATGTTCACACGCATTAAGCAAGTGTACTTTAACCTCTTTGTGCATCTGATGGTAAAATGGTAAGACGAGAAGCAGAGTGTGCCAGTGTTTTGTGATTGTTGTGCGTGCTTTAATTCTGTGATTACTGATTGGTGAAAGATGTTTGTTCAGTAAATATACACGTGAAGTACCGATATTGTGTGAGTGTGTGAGGTGTTTTCTTCTGAATTAGTTCACGTGGTTGAAACGGTGTCTCTCTGGTCACACCTGTGGCTAGTCAGCCATTTCTATTGGACAACACTGGTATCGATTCACAGATACATTCATCTCCTTTGGGCAAAGGACACATGCAGGTTACAACTTGAATAGATTGAAGTGACTCTCTATAAATAATATTTTAATTCTCAGAATTTGATACTCTTCAGGATTTTACAATTGGATTGTAGCTCTGTGAGTTGTGTTGTGCAGTCAGATCGAGTCAGTTGTAATGTTGTGGAGTAACTCACAGTACAGTGTGGACAGGAAGAGACAGTCCAATAACTTTCCATATTTAGAATGTACTTTTCTGTGAAATCCAGTCTGTTACTTTCTTTTTGTGATAAAATGTTCCCTAAACACAAATAGTAATAATTGTTCTTGTTCCGCAGAAATTTCCGGAAACTGTGAAAAGGTATAATTTACACCCTTGATTTGAGTCGATATTTTAATTTCTAACATCTCTCGCCCAGCCTGGAATGATCCAACACTGACCTTTATCTCCTGTTCCAGAGCGAAGCGAACTCTCCCAGAGCCGCAGAAGGTTTACCCTTTAATAAATGTGGGGAAGTACATTGGGTCACTGCAGTACAGAGTGTGGAGAAAGATGCTGACGGTGATTAATACAGGTGGGTGTGAGCTTCCTGACACCAGCTATTAAACAGCTCTCTCTATAAGTAGAAGAGACCTGTCTTTTTATAATAAATATCTAATTATATTTGTAACTGACTAGATTTTACTTGTCAGTTTTGTGTTATACTACGCAATTGTCAGATCAGCTTCCATTTGACATTTTTCCTGAATAATTAGCAGAATTCCAGTGGGGGCATTTTCAGGGCAGATGTGGACTGTGCTGGTATTGGAGTACAGAGTAAGGAAATCTTACTACAATTGTACAGGGCTTTGGTGAGACCACACCTGGAGTACTGGGCACAGTTCTGGTCTCCTTTATCTGAGAAAGGACATACATGCCTTAGAGGCGGTGCAACAAAGGTTCACTAGATTGATCCCTGGGATGAGAGGGTTGTCCTATGAGGAGAGATTGACTAGATTGGGACGATAATCTCTGGAGTTTAGAAGAATGAGAGGTGATCTCATTGAAACATATAAGATTCTGAGGGGGGGTTGACAAGGTTGATGCTGAGAGGTTGTTTCCCCTGGCTGGAGAGTCTAGAACTAGGGGGCATAGTCTCAGGATAAGTAATCAGCCATTTAAGACTGAGATGAGGAGGAATTTCTTCATTCAGAGGGTTGTGAATCTTTGGAATTCTCTACCTGAAAGGGTTGTGGATGCTGAGTCATTGAGTATATTCAAGGCTGAGATAGAATGATTTTTGGACTCTAGGGGAATCAAGTGCTATGGGGGTTGGGTGGGAAAGTGGAGTTGAGGTCGAAGATCAGCCATGATCTTATTGAATGGCGGAGCAGGCTCGAAGGGCTGTATGGCCTATTCCTGCTCCTATTTCTTATGTTCTTATTGCATTTGGGATTTAGCCTTTTAAATGTTAAATACCCCCCATGTCTTCAGCAACACTGAACACCAGGGATAGGGGAAACGGAGTCAGTAAATTATTTAAAAGGAAATTAGATAATTGCTTGAAAAGAAGCATATTAAAGTTTAGGGGGAGTTAGAGGGACAGTGGAATTTGTTTGTCTGGATTGGCCTATGATTTAATAATGGTCAATTACCATAGGTCATAGATTTAAAATCATTGGCAAAAAATCTAGGTGGGAGATGAGAAATTTATGATTCACCTCCCATTGTGGGGCGCTAATCTGAGTTAAACTGGCAATAAGTGCGACTGCCTCAACTCTGCCCGTTTAAAATCACACCACAATTGTCCACAACACAAATCGGTCTTTCCTGAATGTCCACCCAGAGCCTGCTCCACCACAATGTGGGTGGTCAACCCTTCCACTCTATTTTCCCCAACTTAAGCCCCAAACTTAACCCTAATTAATCCCACTTACTTCCCAATGGAACCAGAAAAAAAATGAGGACGAGCTGTCCAGTGCTACAGACTGGCAGGGTTCCCACAGGTACAAGGAGCAATTGACTGAATACATATCAAAGCCCCGTATGAAAACCTGCTCAGTATCATGAACAAGTAATGCTTTGATTTGATTCATGTGGAGCTAGCGTGTGATATCCCATAGCTAATATTGAACATTAAGCCCACTATCTGAGAAGCTGTCTTGATGCTTTCTTCATGTGTTAATCGACCACACCAGCTCCTGTGACTCAAACCAAGTATCAAAATGGTTGATTGGTGATCAGGGTTATCCCCAGCAGTCATGGCTTACAACTGGAGTAAGGTTTCTACAGATAGAGGGGGACACCAGACATAATGAGGCCCATGTCAGTGCAAGAAGGGCGATAGAGAAGACTATAGGGATTTTAAAGCACGGTTAATCGGTTCCTGGATGAATCTTGCAGAGCCCTGCAATACAGTCTGTCAAGAGTCTCCAGAATCACTGCAGCTTGCTACGTACTACATAATATCACAGTGAAGACAAGCTTGTTGCTACTGGAAGGGGATGATGATGAAGACGGGGGAAGAATATCCATTCACACAGCATGAGGAGGGTGCACAGGAAGGGGAGAATGTGGTACAAAACCAGTAGACAGAGACAGGAGGACACCAATTATAGTGCAGTGCTTTCAATGAATAAAAGCTGACACCCTTCCATCGATGTATCAAAGAATCAGGGCGTCCTTCCTGCTACTCCTTCAGACATCTTGCCACTTGTGTTTCCTGCTGTTTACGAAGTCACCTGTCCTTTAATTAACAGGCTGCAACAGCGCTCTATTCCCTCCCTGCTAACTCAGTCTCTCAATGAGGAGCACTATCACTGCTCCTAACTCGCCCTGTTTGAATAATTAGGGCCCCAGGACATCAGTGGGTTAGTGGCAGAGACACGTGGGCTAAACCAGCAACTGGAGAGAATCCAGCCCCTCACATCGAAATAAAAGACACAGGCACGGACATGGCCTGATTCTTTCATTGTGCATCCTGGGATTCCTTGACTTTTCTATCAATTTTCTCCATGACCCTTTCCCAATAAGCAAATCTCTGTGTAGCTTTTCCTTCAAAAAGCTACATCTCTCCTTCTCAGGGTCTCTTGGTGTACCCCCAACATCTCTAGTGTTGTGCTGTAGATTGAAATTCATGTCCAGCTGAGAGAGCAGACGGGACCTCGGTTCAATGTCTTGTCCGACACTGCAGCACTCCCTCAGTACTGCACTGGAATGTCAGCCTGGATTTTGTGCTCAAGTCTCTGGAGTTGGGACTTGAACCCATGACCTTCTGACTCAGGGGTCAGAGTGCTACCACTGAGCCACGGCTGATACCTGGTCTGAGTCCTAGAAGTCTCTGAGCTCTGCACAGAACACAGAGTCTGCTTATGGAAACTGCAATTTGATGTTCACACCAATAAAGAGGGTAATGGAAAGCCCAAACTATAACTAGCACAAGAACATTCAACAAAAGAATGGTTTAAAATAAACATGATTACTGCAGTTACCTTTAAGGATGATGAAACATTCCTTTCAATGTCAGTAAATAAAAGGACAAATAAAAGTAATAGAAATAACACTGAGTGTTGGAATTCTGAAATATATGTATTTATCGAATGTTATGCTTTTATCAGTCTGCATTCAAAAAACAGACTCGTGTTTTAGTTACATCCTACTTCGGAACTGAAGACTGGAAGATAAGTAAAACTCTTTGCAGGGCGGAATAAAGAGACAAACAAACCACAGATAGTTTAATCAGAGAGAAAGTTCATGCATTCAATGAACTGAAAACTGCTCCGTAGTAAAGGGAGAACCTGTTAGATTGTACAAGATCCTGTCAGTGAGGCAATCAAAGGACATTAAGAGAAGCAAAGAGTGTGGAGCCAGCTAAGATAGGGAGAATGCATGGGAAAGATTTTCAGAAGGAAAAGAGGCAAGATTTGGTAGAAAATGGAAAGAAATTATTAAAATACTGCAGTGAGAGGTGACATGAAATGTGGGTGAGGTCTGTGTTTGCAGCATATTCTGTTTACATTTCAGACCTCATCAGAACATAACAAACAGGAGCTGGAATAGGCCATTTGGCCCTTCAATCCTGCTCCGCCATTCAACTAGATCTTGGCTGATCTTCTACCTCAACTCCACCTTCCTGCACTATCTCCATTTCCCTTAATTTCCTTCATTCCCAAAAATTTATCGACCTCTCTCTTGAATATACTCAACGACTGAGCATCCATAGCTCTCTGGGGTAGTGAATTCCAAAGATTCACAACCCTTTGAGTGAAGAAATTTCTCCTCATCTCAGTCCTAAATGGTCGACCCCTTATTCTCAAACTGTGACCCCGTGTTCTAGATTCCCCAGCCAGGGGAAACATTTTCTCAGCATTAACCCTGTCAAACCCCTTAAGAATTTTATATGTTTCAATTAGATCACCTCTCATTCTTCTAAACTCTAGGGAATATAGGCCTAATCTACTCAGTCTCTCCTCATAGGGCAATCCCGTCATCACAGGAACCAGTCTAGTGAACCTTCGTTGCCCTCCCTCTAAGGCAAGTATGTCTTTCCTTAGGTAAGGAGATCAGAACTGTACACAGTACTCCAGGTGTGGCCTCACCAATGCCCTGTATAATTGTAGTAAGACTTCTTTACTCTTATACTCCAATCCCTTTGTAACAAAAGGTAACATACCATTTGTTTTCCTAATTACTTGCTGTACCTGCATGTTAACTTTCTGTGTTTCATGTACAAGGACACCCAGATCCCTCTGAATGCAAACATTTCCCAGTCTCTCACCATCAAAAATATTCTACTTTTTTGTTTTCCCTCCCAAAGTGGATAACTTCACACTTCCCCACATTGTATTCCCTTTGCCATGTTCTTGCCCACTCAGTCAACCTGTCTATTTCTCTCTGCAGCCTCTTTGCGTCCTCCTCACAGCTTACTTTACAACCTAACTTTGTATCATCAGCAAACTTGGATACGTTACACTCAGTCCCTTCATCTAAGTCATTAATATCGACTGTAAATAGCTGAGGCCCAAGCACTGATCCTTGCGGTCAAACATGATTTCCCTTTCATAAAACCATGTTGACTCTGCCTAATCATATTATGATTTTCTAAGTGCCCTGTTACCACGTCCCTAATAATAGATTCTAGCATTTTGCTGATGTCAGGCTAATTGGCCGATAGTTCCCTGTTTTTTCTCTTCCTCCTTTCTTAAATAGCGGGGTTATGTTTACTACCTTCCAATCCGTGGGGACTGTTCTAGAATCTAGGGATTTCTGGAAGATTAATACCAGTGCATCCACTATCTCTGCAGCTACCTCTTTCGTCGTCGGGTCCAGGGGATTTGTCGCCACTTAGTCCCACTTCCTGCAGTTAGCAGGTCATTCAGCCCATTAATGTTCTCTCTGTGATTGGAGCATCTGCTATATTCGCTGCTCACGATGCGGTCTCCTCTACATTGGGGAGACCAAACGCTGATTGGGTGACCGCTTTGCGGAACACCTCCGTTCAGTCCGTAAGGGTGACCCCAAGCTTCTGGTCGCTTGTCATTTTAATTCTCTGCTCCACTCCCACTCTGACCTCTCTGTCCTCGGCCTCTTACACTGTTCCAATGAAGCTCAACGTAAGCTCGAGGAACAACACCTCATCTTTCGATTAGGCACTGTACAGCCTTCTGGACTCAACATTGAGTTCAACAATTTCAGACTATAAAACCCCTCATTTTTTCAGGCGGCAGCTGTTGATTATTCTGCCATCTCCATTAGCAACATTTTATCTCTCCTGAGTTCAATCCTAGCACAGACTGTGCTTTCAATTCCTTCCTCCCCTCCCCCACCCCTTTCCCTGTCTCTGCACCTGCTTAAAACCTGTTACATCTCCAACTTTTACCAGTTCTGAGGAAGGGTCACAGACCTGAAACGTTAACTCTGTTTCTCTCTCCACGGATGCTGCCTGACCTGCTGAGTGTTTCCAGCATTTTCTGCTGTTATTTCTATTTCTTCTCCCCCTTTTCTTTCTCCCCCTCTACTCAGGGATTTACTTATATTTCAGTTTTCAGTTCTGATGAAGGGTCTAAACCCAAGATGTTAACTTGTCTCTTCTTGTTTCAGATGCTTTTTGTCGTGCGGTGTATTTCCAGCATTTTCTGTTTTTATAATAAATACGATAACTGTTGAAGTTAAATGTTGGTACCTGAGAATCATTTTGTGCACAGACCAATCTTTACAAAAGCGGAGTCTGTAAATGTAGAATTGTAATAATTTCATGGGATCCTACTCTAAGGATATCGACCCCATCAATCAGAGTGACTGGCACAGTTATACCACACCACACGCAGGATTACATTCTATGTGTTTAACCAGAATGATTTTAATTTTACCCAATCTATTTGTTCATCAGGTAGAAATGTATTCAATGACATCAAACTGATATTGACCAGTTCTGCATGTGTAACTGCTGGAAGCTGTTGATTACATTTTCTCGTTCAGTTCACTGACCTGGTCCTTTACTTCCTCTGTCTCGGTTTCTTTCAATCCTCCTGACTGTTTATCCCTTTTCCATTTGCCTATCTGATAACTACCTGTATATACTTTCTCTCCTGTTGTGTGAAGGGGATCATTTGTTTGCCACACTTACTCAAGAATTTGGAGCATATAATTCACTTGAAATGAGAATATTTGTAATTATTTTATTTATTCAGCAAACCTCGGCTGCTGGACAATTCCAGACACCGTCACTAGAGAGGATTACAGTGTGTTTACATATAAAAGTGTTAGGGGTAGAAATTAGGTCGCGCCACATTTGGGGCGCAAATATCGTCCGGACGCAAATATTAGCGCCTGGCGCTAATTATCGGCACTGACAGGAAACTTCACTTTTACCGCCCCGGGAGGTGAGTGGAGCGCTAAAGCAGGCGCTGCACACCTCTCTTAAGGCGCAAAGGCCGAGCAGTGAGGCGCTAACTCGGAGCGCTGGCGAAGCTCATGTAATGTCAGTCAGCAATGGAACACACACACAATGGCACGGGCCAGTTCTTAAAGGGGATGGTTAATCTTGCTTTCCATCCACATCCTGTTCATTGCTGCCTTGAATCTCGGCCTGGAGAGACTTGCACATCAAATGTGCTGGAAAGAACAATGGAAAGTACCAGGCAAAGAGCTCAGAGTGCAGCTCCCACAGTCTCTGCTAAATCGATACAAGGAATGGCAAATCAAAATGAACCTGCAAAGTGCTGCTCAGTACCCAAAACTCCTTCACACAACGTTGAATCTCTCCAGAAGTCTCTCCCTCTCTCTCTCAGAATGCGTAGTTCAAAAATGCCACCAACAATAAAAGACAGGAAGAGGCCCCCTTTAAATAGCGCCCCCCCCAGCCCCACAGCAATTGATAGCGTTCCAGTCTTCTGGTCGTTGGAAGCGCCAGGCGGTAAGGCAGGGGGCGCCACTCAATTTCCGCTACGGGGCGCCACAAGGGCGTTGCACCATGGAATGACGTCACAATCTGCGCGCGCAGGTGGTCGCAGCGGTAAGTTTTAGCGCCGCCGCACAATCTCAAGTTAAGTTCTCGAGCGGCGCAAACATCGCTGCGCCCGGGCGTTAGCGGCTTTGCGCCCCATTAGCGCCCTCTTAAGGCGCTAACGGGAGGCGCAACCAAGTGAATTTTTACCCCTTAATGTTCAGTGTGACCAAAACTGGATTGACCTTGTGTGAAAGTCTACACAAACATCCTTTAGTCAATAATGAATTTCTGTTCATGTTATACTTCACTTCAATGTCTTGTCGAGCACATCTGAACCGTGACATTTTAAGGCTCAGATCCCTTCCTTGGCCCTTTTATTGTAGATCACAATACACTGTGATGGAGAAAAGCCCCCAGAAAATACTGGAAAGCCTCAGGAGATCAGACAAAGTATTTTGCTTTTGCTCTGTGATGGAGAATATATGATGAGATGAGGAGCCTCTCTCTCTCTCTGCTTCGCTCTCTCTCTCTGCCTCTCTCTTTCGCTCTCTCTCTCTGCCTCTCTCTTTCTCTCTCTCTCTCTCTGCCCGTCTCTCTCTCTCTCTCTCTGTCTGTCCCTGTCTCTGTCTCTCTCTGTGCCTGTCTATCTCGCTCTCTCTGTGCCTGTCCCTCTATCTGTCTCTCTCCCTGTCACTCTCTCTCCCTCTCTCCCCGTCTCTCTCTCTCCCTCATCTGTGTCTCTGCCTGTCTCTCTCTCTCCCTGTCTCTCTGTCTCTGTGCCTGTTCCTCTCTCTGTCTGTCTCTCACTGTGAATCTTCCTCTCTCTCTCCCTGTCTCTCTCTCTCTCCCCCTCTCTCTCGCCCTCTCTCTCCCTCTCTTTCTCTCCCTTTCACTGCAGGGTGTGTTCGCCCGGTAAAACCTTCTCCCGACAGTGTCTTCCCGTTTGCCATGTGCGCTGCTGAATTAATTTCTAATTCTGGACCATTGCCGATTTTGCCAATCATGAACCGGCTGTGAAAGTTGCAGTGAGTGACTAACTTTCTATCTGTGTCCCTCTGTCACCAGCTCCAGTCACCTTGGACCCTAATACAGCCCATCCTAATCTTCTCCTGTCTGAGGACCTGAGCACCGTGAGAAACACCGGGAAACGGCAGCAGATCCCCGACAATCCGGAGAGATTTGATCGCTATGTCGATGTCCTGGGATCGGAGGGATTCACATCAGGGAAACATTCCTGGGAGGTGGAGGTGGGGAACAAGACTGCCTGGGAGGTGGGTGTGGCCAAGGAGTCCATCAACAGGAAGGGGGAAAACACCCTGACTCCAGATAACGGATTCTGGGCAGTGATGCTGAGAGATGGGAATAAATATTGGGCTTGTACCAAACCATGGAAACCCTTAGCGCTGAGTGTGAACCTGAGAAAGATTCGAGTCTGCCTGGATTATGAGGGAGGGAAGGTGTCCTTTTATAACTCAGATAACAAGTCCCATATCTACACTTTCACTGGTACATTCACTGAGAAATTCTATCCTTACTTTGATCCATGTAATACTGATGGGGGTAAAAACACAGACCCGCTGAAAATCTGTCCCCGGACAGTAACAATCCAGGAGGATGAGGGATTTAACCCATAATAATAATAAAACGGCTTCTTATACCAGGCACAATATTCCCAGACTCGGCACCTCCGGCGAGACCGCGCAGGCAGCCTGAAGCTTATTGGAAACCCGCGGTGCACCGGCCCGATACTCCACCCACTGACTCACCCGGTGAGTGCCAGGTCCCGTCAGTGGAGCAGGAGTCTGGGAAAATCACACCCGATAACACCGATAAATACCCGCAGGGTCTGGGAAAATCCCACTCAAATAATCACTGATAAATACCCGCAGGGGCTGGGAAAATCTCACCCCAATAACAGCAATAATCACCGATAAATACCCGCAGGGTCTGGGAAAATCCCACCCGATAACACCAATAATCACCGATAAATACCCGCAGGGTCTGGGAAAATCCCACCCGATAACACCAATAATCACCGATAAATACCCACAGGGTCTGGGAAAATCCCACCCGATAACACCAATAATCACCGATAAATACCCGCAGGGTCTGGGAAAATCCCACCCGATAACACCAATAATCACCGATAAATACCCACAGGGTCTGCGAAAATCACACCCCAATAATCACCAATAAATACCCACAGGGTCTGGGAAAATCCCACCCCGATAACACCAATAATCACCGATAAATACCCGCAGGGTCTGGGAAAATCACACCCCAATAATCACCGATAAATACCCGCAGGGTCTGGGAAAATCACACCCAAATAATCACCGATAAATACCCGCAGGGTCTGGGAAAATCCCTCCCGATAACACCAAGAATCACCGATAAATACCCGCAGGGTCTGGGAAAATCACGCCCACTTTATTAAAAAAAAAATTAATTATTCGTTCATGGGATTTGGGCGTCGCTGGCAAGGCCAGCATTTATTACCCATCCCTAAATAACTGCAGTAATCGGGATACCGGCCTTTCCCATCGCCCAGTGCCTCAGCGATTGAGAAAATAGTTTGATTTTAGGATCCCAGCTTCTGTTTATAATAGTAAATTGATTGAGTATCAGTAAACAATGAACTGAACCATACTGATAGAATAGGGTCACACACGCTAACACATTGCTTTAAGAATAATGTCCTGTGGAAGATGTTGGAAACTGCTGAATTGATGGCTATCGGGTCTGTATAATTATTCCATTCTCTGTGGTCCTGAATGTATTTCTCTACATGTATTTAGTGCTCTGCTCTATATCTCTGGAGGTGATCTTTATGTGGGGTCCCTCAGCTTCACTGACTTGTGTTTGACATGTGATGTAAGGTCACTGCAATATAGATCCGATACTTTGTAGAAATACTTGCGATGTAATCTGATCACGGGTTTACTTGTTGGTCATTTACAACATCTCACTATTGACAACATGTGTGTGATTCCTGTGATGAGTGTGTAATCTAAGAGTTTGGGATCTATAACAAAGTTCCTTACAATCATTCCCGTCTGACAGAGTGACCGCACCAGTCTGATAGGTGATCAGACTCCAGTTAACATCGGATGAATGTAACAGACCGGGGATGGAAAGGGTTAATCGGGGATTCCTGCAGCTAAGCTGAAGTGAATTCATGAAGTTTGTTAGTGTAGTAATGAAGCAGAGGGGAGATGAGGAGATATTTGATGCAGCGAGTTGTTATGATCGGGAATGCACTGCCTGAAAGCGGGGTGGAAGCAGATTCAATAGTAACTTTCAAAAGGGAATTGGATAAATACTTGAAGGGGAGGAATTTGTAGAGCTATGGGGAAAGAGTGGGGAGTGGGACTAAATGGATAGCTCTTTCAAAGAGGCTCGATGAGCTGTAAGATTCTATGAATGTCAATGAGTGGTGTCAATTTTCAGCTTTAGTCTGCCACGTATGATAATATAATCTCCAAATCATGGGCCTAAAAATTTGGTTGCTTTGCGCCTGCCGTTAGCGCTACCGATGAATTTCGGTCGCGGGGGCGCTGATTTTTTCGGGGTGCTAACAGTATCGCCCTGGCGAAGTTAGCGCCCCAAAGGGGGCGTGACTCAATTTTTCCCCCATGGTGTCTTAGAACAACTATTCAATGTTAGCATTGTGTGTCCAGGGGAATTACTTGCTGTTTATTGACTTGACACAGGAGGGACACATGAATGTTAGTTGGTTAAGGTAAAGCCAGCATGGGAATGTAGAAAGGGTGCCAGGGACAGACAAACCGGTGCCTAAAGAGCGACACAATTCAGAGTCAAGCTTGGGTGCGACCAGGTTCCCAATGAGGACGGACTGAGCAGCTACACGAAAGAATGGGTGGGATGAGAAGGTGCTGTTACCCATTGACAGGAGCTACAAGGACTTGGGTGCTAAGTCCTGCAGGAAGAGAAACATCTGTGTTGACACTTTCTGATAATCAAAGAGTGGGAAGGAACAGGGAACGCAGCTGCTGAGACACGCTGACAATCACAGGACAATGATAAGAGAGGGTATAAAAATAGAGAGCCTGAACTGAGGAGGAGAGCTACGGTGAATCCTCCACAGAAGAAGCCTTGGTTGGCGTAGTTCCCAGGACAGAGACAATCATTGTGATCACTGTGCCCTGTTAGGTGAGGCTGTCTTATGGCGGGAATGTTGTACGATGTCCTCTACCTGCTGTGACATGTTGCTGGTATGTTTCAAGTCTCTCGCAAGTAAAGCTTCAATTGATTTTAATCTACATATATGTAGTCGTGTCTGATTCAACAGGCCTGAACTCAAATTATATTTAGGGACACAGTACATCATTTGGCTGACAGGTGTTATCAGTTCCTGTTGCCTGGTTCCATTCTTATCTGTTGAGTCATAGCCAGAGAATCACTTGCAAGGGATTCTCTTCCTGGTGTCCCCCAAGGTCCTATTCTTGACCTCCTCCTATTGCTCATCTACATGTTGCCCCTCGGCGACATCATCCGAAAACACAATGTCGGGTTCCACATGTACGCTGACGACTCCCAGCTCTAACTCACCACCACCTTCTTGACCCCTCCACTGTCTCTGATTTGTCACACTGCTTGTCTGACATCCAGTACTGGATGAGCAGAATTTCCTCCAACTAAATATTGAGAAGACCAAAGCCATTGTCTTCGCTCCACACCACGAACTCCGTTCCCTAGCCACTGACTCCAGCCCTCTCCCCAGCAACTGTCTGAGGCTGAAACAGACCGTTCGCAAACCTGGGGTTGTATTTTACCCCAGAAATGAGCTTCCGACCACACATCCACCCCATCACCAAGACTGCGTACTTCCACCTCTGTAATATTGCCCGAATCCGCCCCATCCTCAGCACATCTGCTGCTGAAACCCTCATCCATGCCTTTGTTACCTCTAGACTTGACTATTCCAATGCTCTCCTGGCCGGCCTCCCATCTTCCACCCTACATAAACTTGAGCTCATCCAAAACTCAGCTGCCCGTCTCCTAACTCGCACCAAGTCCTGTTCACCCATTGCCCCCTGTGCTCACTGACCTACATTGGCTCCTGGTACAGCAATGTATCAGTTTTAAAATTCTCATCCTTGTTTTCAAATGCGTCAATGACCTTTCCTCTTTCCCAACAAAAATCTATCGACCTCAGTCTTGAAAATATCAATTGACCCGACATCCACAGTCTTTTGGGGAAGAGCGTTCCAGATTTCTACTGCCCTTTGTGTGAGAAAGTGCTTCCTGATTCCCCTCCTAAATGGCCTGGCTCTAATTTAAGGTTATGTCTCCTTGTTCTTGCTTCCCCCACCGGCAGAAATAAGTTCTCTGTTTCTACCCTATCGAATCCTTGTAACATTTTAAACACCTCGATCAGATCACCCCTCAATCTTCTATACCCATGGAATACAAGCCAACCTGCCCTCGTAATTAACCCTTTACACTCCGGTATCATTCTGGTGAATCATTGCTGCACCCCCTCCATCCTGAGGAGCGATGCCCAAAACTGGGCGCAGTTCTCCAGATGGGGTCTGACGAACGCTCTATACAACTGCAGCATCATTTCCTCCCCTTTGCAATCCACCCGCCTTGAGATAAAGGCCAACACTCCACTAGACTTTTTGATTGCTTTTTGTACCTGTCTACTAGCTGTAAATGATTTGTGAACTTGGACTCCCAAATCCCTTTGTTCCTCTACGGTCCCTCGTTTCTCACCATTTAGATTTATCTTTTCTTGTGTCCAAAGTGGATGACCTCACACTTGCCCACATTAAACTCCATCTGCCATAGTCTTTCCCACTCATTTAATCTCTTTATATCCTTTTGCAACTTCCTGCTCCCATCTGCACTACTTACTGTCCCTCCTACTGTCATCTGCACACTTGGATATACAACTTTCATCACCAAGTCATGGATAAATATGGTGAAAAGTTGAGGCCCCAGAACAGATCCCTGGGGAACACCACTTGTCACATCCTGCCAATCTGAGTACCTCCCCTTTATCCCCACTCTCTGTCTCCGACCTCCCAACAATTTCCAACCCAAGTCAAGAGGCTACCTCCAATTCTGTACACTCTCATTTTTACCAATAATCTTTAGTGCGGAACTTTATCGAATGCCTTCTGAAAATCCATACAGATAACACCCACAGACATTCCCGTGTCTATCTTATTAGTGATCTCCACAAACAATTCAACTAGATTAGTCAGACATGACAAGCCATCCTGGCTCTCCCTGATCAGCTCAGATTTGTTCAAGTGCTCAGTCACTCTATCCTTAATGACAGAATTTAGTAGCTTTCTCACAACTGACGTTAAAGGGACAGGCCTGTAGATACCTGGTTTGTCTACGAGGCACTTTACAGCTCTCTAGCCTTAAATCTTTAACTATATCTCCCACCTTCTCTCCGGTCGGAGCTGCTAGCAATATAGGATGGATGTGCCAGTGATGCTGGAGATAGGGGGAGGGAGAGGTACTTGGGGTGGGGATCCTCCCAGTCGGAACGCTGTGCAGGCGAGGTGGTCTGCACCCACGGTGCCCACCTGTTTTTATCTTGCCCGAAACATCAACTTGTCTGTTGCCTCTACTGATGTTGCCTGACCTGCTGAGCGTCTCCAGCATTTTCTGTCTTCGGTTCAGGTTTCCAGCATCTGCAGTATTTGTGCTTTTTTGTTGTAGAAATGTTCTGTGCCGTACTGATGATTCGCCAACAGGTGGGCACAGTTGCTCTTCCTAACCCGTCAGTGCACCTTGGGCGACTTCACAGGATATTTAAGGATCAGGACGGGCATTTGGCCCATTTTTCTTGATCCATCCAGGAAGACTCCACTGTTCCCCCTTCATTGCAGCATTCCAGTTTCTATTAGATAATTTCAGTGTTTCTGCTTCCACTATATCGAGGAGCCCATTCCAAGTGTTAATCACTCTTTGTGTGGAGAAGAACTTCCTATTTTCAGTCTCGAGCTTGCAGTTTACTATATTGATCCTGTGTCCCCTTGTCCTTCTCTAAATTCATTCTTGGGATATGGGGGTCTCTGGCAGGGACAGCATTTATTGCCCATCCCTCGTTGCCCTTGATTGGATAGCTCTTTCAATGAGCCGGTACAGGCACGATGGGCCGAATGGCCTGCTTCTGTGCTGCATGATTCCGTGATACATCAAAGTTTATTCAAAATGAGAATTGCATTTAACAAACCCACCATGAACGAGGTGGAATAAATGAACCACTTCTCAGTGCTACCAGCAGATGGCAGAATTGTTCCAGGTATTTGCTCTGACGCTTTGCTTTCACACAGTGCAGAGAACGTGCCCAGCAGATACTGAATACACGCTGAGAGATCACTGCTGTCTAGCAAGAACTCCGGATAAATATTTCGGTCAGCTATCTCTTGAGCTATTTTTCCGTATTCTTATCAGACAGGAGGCATCAGCAGACAAAGCAACAAGGACAGATCACAAACAACAGCAGGAAGTGCTGGAAACACACAGCAGGTCAGGCAGCAACTGTGGACAGAGCAGACAGCTCGATGTCTGAGCAGTGGAGCCTTTGTCAGAACACCGTCAGATGTTGCTGTTTGTTGGTATTGTTTAATTCACTGCCACTTTTCCAGGAATGTCCACCGCGAGGAAGTTCTGCTCCTCTCTGTGACGTGTCCTCCCTTTGTCTCTGTTACCCTGCTCACCTTCCATCGCTCCCTCTGCCCCTTCTTGTGTTCGATTGACTATGTGTCACTGGTGACTGTATATTCACGCTTTCCTCCCAGTGGAGCAGCAAGCGCTTTGTAATATGTGTGATCAGTGGGTGGAGGGGGGAGTAGGAGCGGTTCGGAGAGGGGTCTTCTCTTCCCACAGTTAGGGGGTAACATTATGAAGTAAAGCGGATGCGTGCAATAGACAAGACGCTATCAATGCATACTGTATTCACTGCTCACGATGCGGTCTCCTCTACATTGCGGAGACTAAACGCTGATTGGGTGACCGCTTTGCGGAACACCTCCGTTCAGTCCGTAAGGGTGACCCCGAGCTTCCGGTCGCTTGTCACTTTAATTCTCCGCTCCACTCCCACTCTGACCTCTCTGTCCTCGGCCTCTCACACTGTTCCAACGAAGCTCAACGTAAGCTCGAGAAACAGCACCTCATCTTTCGGTTGGGCCCAAATAACACGGTGGGGTTAAAGTCCGAGGTGGTCAACTGGTTAACCGCTCGGGGAACGGATTCAGACAATTACAATTTTTTTTTAGCGAAATCGGCCGAAAAATTGAAATTCGTGCCTTGCCACCGCCAGGGGCAGCATTCGACTGGGCACGGGGAGCCGTGTCGATGGGTGTCAGAATGGGGTGGCTGCGATTGGTGAGTGCCGAGATATGGCCGGTCAAAATCGGACCGGAAGTACAGAAGCCGAACGATCTGAACGCATTTGTGGGAAATTAGTTCCAGACGTCGGTCACCGAAGTCAAATTCGTCCCGCTGATTGGGAATCTGCCTTCCGGGTACTTGGGGGTTGGCGGGGTACCTGCAGAATGGTAGGAGGTGGCAGATCGAGACTTGGTCTGTTTTCCAGACTATTGGGCCAGAAATTCAGGTCGGAGGCTTCCCGCGGGTGCAAGCCCCCAACCTGCACTTACCTAGCACGCCTGCCGTTGTGCTCTGGGCCCGCGTGAAATTCCGATCCTGGGCCTCCTCCAGCTGCCGGTGCGCAGTGCTTGCGTATCCCAGGGGCGCAGTTAGTTCGAAGCATCCCCTGGGATCACGTGGGCCATAGAGAGCCAATCGGAGCAGGGAATCTCCATTCATAGATTTGACAGGAAGACCTGTCAAATCTATGAATAGAGATTGGCCCCAAAACCTCACTAAAACTTCAAATACATTTTTTAAAAAGCATCACATTTTTAAAATAACTATAATATACACAAATTAACTACTTTAAACAAAAATTTAAATTTTTGAAAAAATTAATTATAGTTTTTAACGGGGCTAAAAATAAACTTACCTTTCTTTAAAGTATTTAAAAATAATAAACCTGTGGAAAAAATGTTTTAATTTTAATTAATTCACCACTTACCTTGTTAAAAGCAGGCCTTGCACCTGCTTTTTCCCCGCGCAGCTGCTGGGGACTTACCCTCACACAGAAACCTGAAAAAAAACCGGAAGTCCGATGCGTGCGCGCTGCCTCTCCGGCGCACGCGTTTGACCTCCGAACCCCTTCTTTCAAGGGAATGGAAGTTCCGGTTTCCAGCGCATGTGCAGTGCATGCGTGAAACCGGCACTTTCGTTGGGTCTACGGGTGAGTACACTGCGCATACTCACCCGTAGAGACCCGAATTTCCGGCCCACTCGAGCCTCCAGGTCAGCAGAGATCGACCCGGGCCGCCGTCCAACCGACTTTTAACCTTTTATGGGTGGGAACATTTTTCAATTTTCGCCCATTCTTCGGGTTTTTGGTCAGGCTTAAAAAACGTCAGCCTGACGGACCATATTCTACCTGATTAAGCCCCGAAAGGAGATCCAAAGTCGGCCGATAGACCTGAGTTCAGGCTGGGGATGCCCCGGCGGCTAAATCATTAACCGAAAAGAAAGACTTGTTTTGCTGGAGAGACGAAGTCCCAGGCTGGGCAAATCATTAACCAGTAAAGGTCTTGGTTGCTGGAGAGACTGAGTCCCAGGCTGAGCAAATCATTAACCAGTAAAGGTCTTGGTTGCTGGAGCGACGGAGTCCCAGGATGAGCAAATCATTAACCAGTAAAGGTCTTGGTTGCTGGAGCGACTGAGTCCCAGGCTGAGCAAATCATTAACCAGTAAAGGTCTTGGTTGCTGGAGAGATGAAGTCCCAGGCTGGGCAAATCATTAACCAGTAAAGGACTTGGTTGCTGGAAAGACTGAGTCCCAGGCTGGGCAAATCATTAACCAGTAAAGGTCTTGGTTGCTGGAGAGACGAAGTCCCAGGCTGGGCAAATCATTAACCAAAAATTAAAAAGCAGAGTCTGAGTCTGGGCCAGGGCTCACTGATGAACCAAAGTGCAGGCCGGGCTGAAGTGAGTGAGCGAGCCATGGCCGGGAGAGAGAGACTCAAATCCAACCCTCTTTCGGAAGTCCGATGGGATCGGATTCGGGCGCCCTACCCGACCGGCGAGTGAAGGCTTCCTGCTTGGGGAAGTGAGTCGCTCCCAGCAATAGGTCCCTGTGCATTTTTGGGAGAAAGATTCGGAGCTGCTGGTTAATCAGTTCGATGGTAGGATATCATTAACCAAGTCGGAAGTCCGATGGGATCGGATTCGGTCGCCATACATGGCCGGCGGGTGAAGGCTTCCCGCTTGGGGAAGTGAGTCGCTCCCGGGAAAAGGTCCCTGTGCATTTATCGCAGAAAGATCCCGGGCACTGGTTAATGAGTTGGCAGGTGGGAAATCATTAACCAAGTTGGAAGTTCCGATGCTGAAATTAAAAACCTCCATTGCGGCGATTTGGGTGCAGATGTTCGGAAGGAGGTGACAAATTGACCTGCTGAATTGACACTTGTCATTTCTGTCCTTGGGGGTTGGCGCGGTGCCTGGAGATTTTCGGGAACACGATTTTCAGAACAATTTTCCGACAGCGAGTGCACTTTAAAAATGGCCGTAAAGTGTCACTTTGCTGAAAGGCTCCTATTATCAAGCTGGAGACCTTTCAAAGAGTAATCGAAAGTCATTATAACTGTTTATGGCGGACGTTTCGAACTCTTGAATCTGAAATCGTAGACAGACAGCAGAAACAAATTTATTCCTTCGGCTAAGTTTCATTGCTGTCTGTCACACACAGGTGCTTCTGAACCGGTCAGGGCCTGTGATCACTGAGCAGATGAGCAACGTAAGCACACACAGTTTTTGCACCAAGTTCCCCTGTGTCGTGCGCTCAGTGTCCACCTGATCGATTTGGCGATTCGCGTCCGACGTGGGAGGGCCCGGGAAGGGCCAGTTGAGGCTGGTGTTCAGGCTTCAGGGTTCCTCTCGGTTCTGTCGCCGGTGACAGACGGACATCCCATAGCGAGTCAGAGAGGGTGTTTTTTGTCGGCACGGCTCCCGGTGTTTCTCCTAGCCCACGCCCCTCTTGTCTGTATGCTCTCGCCTGAGTCCGAGACATCCACCTGTCTTCACAATGGTCCGATTCAAGCACCGGAGCGGGCGTCCGCCGTCTCCAGCCCGAAATGTTGTGGTGCGGGAATGTGCACAGTGCGTCCCGTTCCGGTCGCTGAACACGCGATTTCTCTGGCAACATTGAGCAAAGAACGCACACACACGCGCGCGCGTGGTCTGGGTTTGTGTTTCTCTGCCTTGACGGTTACCGTTTGCAAACTATTCTCACAAGTTGAACCCGGCACCAACCTCCCTGTCACGGGGAGGCCATGTGCCCAGCAGACAAAGCGATTGGTGGATAAAAAAGGGTCAATTTGGTAGCTTTACCCCGAGCGTGATCTCGCGACTTGTTGTCTTCCGTCCTGATGGTTCCGTGTGCTCAGCCTTCGGCAACACAAAAACACACGTGTGTTTCTATCTTGACCGATGGCACACGTGTGATAAATGGTGACTAACATCGGCTCACACAAGTTGGTGGTGTGCAATAAAAATAAATTGTTGTGTTTGCATGGGTTGGACGGTCGGCGCGGCCGTGAGCCCGGCAAGGTGGGCTCCTTGTCGACTTTTGTACTGTCACCATTTAGT